>CM076576.1:745616117-745924350 GCA_034641835.2 Pinus albicaulis | reverse complement strand
AAAAGATGGAGGAGCCTCCTAATTTCATTCATTCTTGAGTTGATGATTTTTGAGTGAGACATTTGTCTTCTTGAGCATGCTGGCTATTTAGCCTGTCTGCAACACTGTTTAGTGGATTGAGTGTCTCCGGTCGGAGATCTCGCCGTTAGCCTCGGGGGACTTCGAGTGCCTACTTGGGCAAGGTTAGTTTTTTAGCATTTTGTGAGTCATTTCTTTATTTGGGTTTGTTGCAGAGCTGGAGCTTATATAGACTACGTAGTCACTGGGAGAGAGGACGTAGTCCATTGTGGAGGAGCTTCGGATTGGGGGTTTCTGCAGGTGATTTCTTTGGGATTTTGAGCAGAGGGTCAGCCTTTTCCCCGAGGAGACTTTTGGCAGAGTTTGAGGCAGTATTTCAGCTGTTTCCATCTAGCCACTGTGTAGAGCCTTGAGGGCCAGCGTAATTCACTGGGGAGGTAGTTTATGGTGATTTCTGGGGTTGGCCATTCTTGGAATGGTTTTTGGATATTGTCTGGGTTGCCGAGGAGAGGAGGTTTTCCGATTTTCAGCTTATTCCGGCAAGGGGATCAGCCCCTAGTTTTTTGTCCATTCCAGTAGTAGCAGCTACATGGTAGTTTCTAGCAGCTAAGACACAGTTCCTAGAGCAGCCATTTCCGGTATTCTCTGAGAGTGTTTTCTCATTTTCCTTGCACAAGATTAGCCTATTGTACTCCATTAAATTTCTCATATTAATAAAATGGCTCAACATTTCTTCTCTATGTTTTTTGGATGAGTTGTCGTAGTTGCCGTAGTTGCCGTATTCTCTTTATAATGTATGTCTATTATTGTTTTTGAGCATTCTATTTCTATACCACTTGGTATGTTTATCTTTCACTCCTAGACAGAATCTGGAAAGGTCCAGGTAGCCTCCGGATCTCGTCATCTTTTAGAGGCGACATATCTAGTAAATGCCCTCCCAGTCAATCTCTGGTTGGATTTTTTCGTGTTTTAGAGATATCCCCGAAACAGGATATTACAGCATACTTATGCAGCACAAATTTCCAAATAATTGATGAATTATGCACTTGTTTGATGAGGTTATTAACCCATTCCTCCACAATTCCAACAATTTTCTAGATAATTGATAGATTATAAACTTCTTTGACAAGGTTCCTAACTCATTGTTCAACTGTGTCAACCATATTTTCCAGATAATTGCTACATTACGCACTTGTCTCCAATTCCTCAATTGTGCCTAAGTATATATCTGATTACTTACATTCACAAGCCTTTTCCTTGTATTAGGTGGAATTGGATTAACAAAATACCTCAATTTACCATTTACTAAAAAACCTAAATTGTTAGATCATAAACCTTAACACTTTAAACTAAACTAAGCAGCGACTTTATTAGAAAGAAAATCCTCAGAAACATGTTGAAACTCAAATTGCAGCATTTCTATATTTACATTAAGCAACAGGTAGTAGCTACTATGTCATACTTATATTGATGCCAAATACAAGCTAAGCATCTCTAGTAGATATAATCTACACATAAAATTCATATGCTCATGGGTCATCCTAGTAATTATCAATTGGTTACCATCATCAACACAAATTTTGTTTTACTATAATTTAGATAGATTTAAACTACTACTATATAGCAAATAGATTCTTATTTTTTACTTTAATTTAGCTATATTTAAACTAAACTAAGTGACAACTTTATTACAAAGAAAATCCTCATAGACATCCTTTAATTCAAATGGCAACATTTAGCAAATCCTCATAGACATGCTCAAACTCAAATTGCAACAATTATTTCTAATTTAATTTAACTATACTTTATTACAAAACAAATCTTCATAAACATCCTCAAACTCAAATTGCAACATCTCTATAATTACACTAAGCAGCATGTAATAGCCGTAATAGTTATCCATAGACATTTTCCAACATCACATTGCAACATTACTATATTTAAACTAAGCAGTAGGTAGTCGCTACCTTGTAGCCTTGTTAATAACGTAATTATATATTTATGGTCTAGTTGAGTTGGATAAATTTCTCAAGAGATATGATTTTATTTTTAGTATTACCTCTCTCTTTTATATGATCGATGTCACCTTTATTACGAAAATATTAATATTAAATTAATATTAATATTATTTCATTACTTTTATTATTAATATCATAATGATCTTTTTATGGTATGGTTGTCCTTGAGAAATTTCTAAAAAATAGTGATGTTATTTTTCGTATTATGATGTTGTAGTAGAAAATATTTTATTTTATTAGATTAAATTAAATATTCATTTTAGCGATCATAAGATATCATACTTTTTCACTTCAAAGTTATGGGAATGCTCCTTAATAATTATTTTATCAAGGGGATGTAACTTTTTATTTTTATATTCTATTTAAATTAATAATATATTTTTAATTTTTTGATATCTTTAAAATAAAAATATTTATATATAATTATTAATTCTAATTATATGTTATTATTTTTTTATTATAAAATAAAATTAAAATGTAATTTATATTTTATATTATAGAGTAAATTTATAAATCTATTTTTTTATCATAAAAATAAAAATTAATGAAAAAAAATTATTATTGTTTTAGTAAGTCAAAAATTTTCTATTACTCAAAAAATATATACAAAGATGTGAAAATGCATGTATTCTTATAAAAATGTCAAAATGCATGTATTATCACTCTGACAAGGTTTGTTTATCAATGATATAACTATGTTACAAAAGAAAAGAAAAATGCCTTAGTGAGAGTTTCATAGTCTTATAGGCCTAACATACTAGAAAACAAAAAGAACTAGAAAAACACTCATTACCATAATTAGACATTAGAGGTGATTGAAGCAGGATTATCTGGCCATGTTCCTCGAGGAGGAGGAGGGTGATACAAGAAATTGATATGATGCTCAAAATGAGCAAGCCAATTTTCCATGTTTTCGACTTTCTTTGTCAACTGATTTTTCCCATGAGTGACAATCACAAACCTTTCATGAACATGGCATTCCAAATAATGGATTTTCTCCATATTGGCCAAAACTTCCTCATGATGCTCCCTCTGGGCCCTATAATGATATTCCAGTAGGTCTATGATAGATCATACCATCCCCTGAAGCATCATGGAAAACTCTTCACACCTAGCAACAGTGCATCCAACTGACCCTGCACGACCCTAAATGTTACTCCATATCAGAGATACCATGGCTTGGAGAAGACCTAATCCCCTGTGCCCTCTGAAAACACCACAAATGCTTTGAACCAACACTCTGTTGCCTCTTCCCACCACGGAGCCTGCTGAGGACCTTCACCTCACTCCACAACTCCCATGCCCAACATCCTGCAATAGACCAACACCGCATCTATTGTTGCCGCCACCAATGTTAGCTTCGCCACCCTGAACACCTTCCTAAACAATTAATTGTTCCCTTAGACATGATTCTTTTTCCTTCGCCTTAAGAGGGGCATGCAAGGAGAAAAATATTTTCTTCATGTTGTAGTTTGAGAAGGAGCCCAGACCCCGAAGGCTATCCCCAATCAATGTGGAGGACCACCAAAATAAATTAAATACCACGAAACCACTATCAATCGACCACCCTCTACCAGATACTCGACAATCCACAAAAAATATGCAGAAGGAAAGGGAACTTAATTCCACAAGTCACCTCAACCTAAACTCACCACTAAACAAACACCAAACCAAGCTATAGCATGCAGACAAACCCATGGTTAGAAATTCTAGAGGGTGACCTACGAATTGCGCACAAGAGAAGTTAAAGAATCAGGCTTTGAGAGGTGAAACCAATGCCAAAGCCACAAGGCCACGCATAAATGAGATCTATTATCAACAACCCTAAAAGGAAGATCCAAGGGATACCTACACCAGAAATAAACACAACCAAAGCACCAATTCTTCTAGCTGAATGAAACTGCAAACACCAAAAGTGTGGGTGTCATTTATAAAAGCAGTGTACACCTTACACAAATGAGTGAAGAACCACCATTCAAAATTCCAAGGCAAAAAACCATGGAGGCCCAAAGAAACAACACACAGAACCAACCAAAACCTCAAATAGCATTCCCTCCGGCTAAGGAGGAAAAGGGAAAGTTTCAGCCAATGTAATAAGGAAATAGATATTACCGTATTAAGCATGTAGGAGGAGTGATAGATGGATGACCACCACCATACCCAAATGATTTGCAGATATCAGAGCACAGTGGAATTCACATCCCTTGGAGAGCTCGAAAATGGCAAGATAACTTCGTGCACCAAACTAGTTAACCTGATAAGTGTTAGCGCCATTAAACTTCGAGACAATACAAATTTGTTACACACAGATGAAGAGGGATGTTTCACACATACAAGGACAAGGCTATTAACTACAGTGTGGTTAGGGGGTTGAATACCTACCCTTCTCCACTTAAACCAAAATTCAAGTGTCATTTGTCACGTGACGCATGGATCGCGTAGTCTAACACCTTATCCGAAAATAAATTTTTATTATTTTAATTTCGCTTTTATAGATTTTTTTTTTTTAATTACTCTTATTATAACTTCTTAATAAATTTGGTAATTTTAAAATAATCTTAACATTTATACATTTAAATATATATATATAAAATTTAAGTAAAGAGTGCCAAATAATTATTAATATTAACATTATTTTTAAATTAACTTTTCAAATTTAATAATTTCAATTAAAAATAAATATTTTTTTTTTATAATATTAATCATGTATATATAAATAAGTAAATAAATAATTATTTTTTCTAATTGAAAAGTGTTTTGCAAAGATATTTGAGTTACAAAATTAAGTATATATTATTATCATATAATTTTGTAATATTTTTTTTGTTTGTTATAGTTGTTCCCGTCCTAGATTATTTGTAAGAGCTACACTTATTTTAATCATAGTGTTATATTATTATAGTTCTATGTTACAAAATCTTTGTAATATTTAGATTTTTTTTCTTATCGTTTTATATTATACTTTGAATTTTTCTTTCAATTTTATATTTTAAAATTTAAACAAACTTTTAAATATTGTCAATTTTAAATTTAGTTATGTTATTTAATTTAAAATTTTAATATTAATTTTAGAGAAAAGAATAATAATATTTTTATTTATTAAAAAGTATCAATGAATAAATAAGATTTATGTATAAGTGGTGTTTAATTTAGAAATGAGATGGTTTTTCACTATATATATAGATATAATATCAATTAAGATATGTAATTTTGTTGTTGTTTAAAATTTGTTTGTAAATGTATAAATAGATTTAACACCCTAAAAAGATGTATGAGAGACTTAAAATTTTTAAACAACTTTAACTCAATTTTTAAAAAATCTCTACTCAATTTTGATTAAAAAATGTTAAAAGAAAATCACTTTGTCTATAAATTATACTATCCCCACACACATATACTATTTCTTTTAGTTTTTTTTACATAAAATGATCAAATATATTAAAATGATATTTTTAATATTAATAAGTTAATCATATTATTGAGGATTAAATTGATATTTTGATATTTATTTAATTTTTAAATTTTAAATAATCGCTATTACCTATTATTCTGATATATTTTATATTATATTAAATAGTTTTAAAATCTTAATTATATATTTTTTAAAAGTAATGGAATGGATTTTGATAGATTCAATCTAATATATATTTTCTAAATCTCAAATCAATCTTAACTGCATAATTTTTCTTTTGGGATAAAATTACATTCCTTTTCAAAATAATTTAGTTACTACAATTTCCGAACTTTTAAATAATGATGATTAAATTATTTTTCTTTCATTAATTGCGATAAATGCTTAATGGGGTAAAATTCATAACGGGCTGATACTATTACAGTCGACCGCAATCCCCGCGATCTTCTAAGTACTCGGCCGTCCTTATTTTCTTCATTCCCGAGTGATCTGCCCGTAATAATGTAATTGTCAATCATTCTAGGAACGATACTGGACCTAGTAAAGGGAGATTCCCAGCAGAAAATGGATACTCTGTATGAAGAAAATGCTGGTTGGGGCCATTTCCAATTATTTCCCATCTATATTATATAAAATGGTAGTGGAAGTTGGTGTAAATACTGTGTAAGAAAGTTTGGCTCTTCGTCTTCCCACAAGGAACATTTTCTGTTCAATACCTTGGCTGGTAAGTGGAGTCATGATAACTAAAATAAGGATGCAATTACAATTATATTTCAGCGCCAAACGGACATTTGATTAGTAAACAGTATTCTTGATTGGACTGTTATTGATCACTCTTCCGCTACTTATTTATTTATAATTACTTCTAGTTACAACATGAGTGTTTTGATTGAGAGGGAAAGAGTAATGGTTCATATAAAAATAAATTCCCTTCCGTTCCATGAATTTTAGCAGCATAAAAAAAAACTTGCTATTCGAATGATTGGTGTTTTATTTTAAATTTTTTAAATTTGCTCTTATTTATTTTTTAAATTGGTTTTAAAAAATAAAAGAATAATCTATATTTATTTTGTGAATTTCAATTATCATATAAGATTTTGTTATCCGGAAAATATTTATAATATTTTATTTAATGGGTGTCATTTTATAAAATTAATATTATTTCTATCAATGATTTATATAAATTTATTTCAAAATAGTTTCATATCTATTTCTTTTATCTCAATGTTTATAAAACATATAAAATAAAGTTAAAATAAATTCGTGTATATATATATATATATATATATATATATATTTTACATTTTTTTATTGTTCAACTATTTTCTTAAAAATAAGGATATTTTTTTTTATAAGCTATAATAATTTAATTAATATTTTTAATAATTTCTAACAAAACATTTTGTTATCATATATCATTTGTGTAACTTTTTATTCTATTAATAATAATTATAACAGTAAGTATCATTTTATAGTAAATTTTAATATTTTATTGTTTAATGAAATAAAAAAAATCACATACACGTGTTTTTCTGGACCTATTGTCTATATATATAATTCATCTAAATGCTATTTTAATAAATTAAATAGAAAAAAATGAAACCTACCAAAATAAAATAAAAAAATACATAAAAATATCCCAAGACTTATAAAATTCTATAGTAAAATAAGCTTAGCATCCTTAAATTACAAAAAAGATTAGCCTTTACTTGTTATGATTGATATGAGTGCTTGTTAGATCTAAGGTTAAAAATATCTATAATACTAAATATCGCATTGTTGGTTTTCCTTAATAATTTTTATCATTTCTCATTTTATTATTACAAAATTCAATCATTTTCAAATTAACATTTTGTTATTTCTATAAATATATTTAATACTTATGATTTTTCAACCATTTCAATAATAATATGCATCATTCCCCTACACACCCAAATATTTTATAATTGAATGCACAAAGAAATACATCATGTAAACATTATGGCTTTTTAACCATTTCAATTATAATATGCAGCATTCCCCTACACACCCAAATATTTTATAATTGAATGGACAACGAAATACATCATATAAACATGTTTTATTGAATTCTACCATGGACTTCACCTTCATCCAAAATACTAATTTATTATGATCCATTACTCAATATAAAATATTTATTAATATTTCTTGCATTATTAATTTATGCTTTAATGGATGGCAAATTATTCACTAAATGTATAACAAGACTTTAGTTCATTTTCATCTCAAACAATTGTAAGTCTACCTGGGAAATTCTAGGTATTCTTTCAATAATTTAATTACTTCACTCAAAATATAGTCATAACCTCATTAATTGGGTAGGTAAATCCTTATAAATATACTATATTTATTTCATTATATTTTAAATGATTACGTATTGTTGATCATTTATTAATGTTGAATTTTATCATGAATGTCTTAAATTACATGTTTTTGTATGTTTAACTAAATTTTATGTTCTACAAGTTTCCTTGAACTATAAAGTAGTATGGATATTCTAGTAGACAATTTCTCATGAAAATATTCTAAAATGTTATTGCAAACTTTAATTGTAAAGTTACATTGATAGTCATCGGTCATTTTTTATAATACATCTTAAAATGCTACTATAAACTTGATCTACACATTATTATGAATAATGAATTCTAAAAATTTAGCATAATGAAATTGAAATTTAAAATGCTACCACAAAAATAAAAATAATGAATTTTTACTTGACATAATTTTTAACTATGATTAATGTGTAATATTATAATCATATTGTACTTGATATGAAAAATAAACTAACAATAATAAAAGAAAAAAATGCATTAGAAAATTTAGTACACTATCAACATAATGAACACAATATGTACTTTGCAAAACCTAATTTAGGAATAACCAACAAGAAAATGAACATGACTTCTTACACTTTTCTACCCAAAATGTTAACACAATATATAAACAAATATCGAATCCTATGAAATGAAATACACATTGTAGCATGTAATAGGTTCTTATGGTATTAATTTCTTCTTATGTTCCATTTTAATATGCCACTAATCTTCTATACCCAACTATGGAACAATAATTTAACACTATGGGAAGAAAAACCCTACCTCCCCTTGTAATTCTTTTATTAACCTACCAAGATAACGTGTTCATGCATTGGATTAGGATTATGGTTTTTCGATTCCATATATATTGATGGGGACTATTTTTTTAACCCTTTAGAACCCTATTAAAGGTTCACACCACATGTATAAGTAATTAGTGTTGAAATGGCATCCACTTGGTACTAAAGTAGTAAATTTATACTTCAATTTGATATATGCACAATTCTCTCATACAACACTGATTGATGGAATCTATGGATTGTTGAAAAATATCTCAATGAGAAGAACATTTAGGTTTTGACAATTTTATTCACTAAAATTCGTAACAAAAAATGGTAATTTAATTCCTAAAATGCGACTAAAATATTTTAGGATCCCTAAAATGAGATTTATTAGGACATAAAAATATTTGTAGCTTTAAACCTTTGATACAATACTAAAATTATATAGTTATCTACTTTACATCATATATCCCCAATTTCGGATAATTTTTTATCGTTAAAATATTTTACTAATGGAGGTGATGACATATTTCATCAACACTCTCTTTACGATACCACTTTGTGCTTCCTTAAATATTCTCTTTATCCAAACATATTGGAGTTCTTGTTTACCCCTTATTACTATTTTCAACTTTTCGAACTATATCTCTTATGAACTCTAGTTTAGCATTGTGTGCTAAGCCCTCTATAATAGGTAATACATGCCTTTAATTTTCAAGAGTTATACATGTATTACTAACTAAATGTGCATGGATGGGGAGAGGATAAGTATTTAACCATTATCACCTACGTGCTCCAAAAATTTGAAAGGATTGTATCTTAGAGACTTAATATTTTTAGCATGGATTTGCAGCCTCTCTTTACATAGTTAAAGTTAGACTATATATATTACCTTCAATACCTTCTCAAGTCTTTGTTTGTCACATGTGTGCTTATACTTCTCCCATGATCTCTTCAATGTCTCTGGTACTTGAAAATATATGCACTTGATCTTATTTATGAAACATTCATTTATTACTACATATCCTATGGTGTCTTCTTGGTGTCCTCCATGTTTCGGATATATTTTTTATAGGTGTGGTGTCATATCTCTAAAAGAAGTTCCAAAAAGGAAGTTCTTGGTGGAATTATAGACTTATTTAATAGCAAAGTTTTGGACATAAATTTAATTCTCATCACAGGTTGTTATATATGTCCAATTATACGCATTGAAACCTAAACCAATTTCTTATTAACCAATTTGTCAACATGTTCACTTATAGATGAAGAGTTTTAGATCTCTTCAAATAGATGTCTATCATATTTCAAAGTGTATTCCAAAAGTTACCAAGAAATTTAGTGTATTTTTCTAAAAAAATCTCCATATCCCAAATTTTCCTAATCCCTCTAAAATAGCAATATTTTTGCATATTCTTCATAATCATGTTTTGAAAATTTAATAAAAAGTAGATCTTACTAGGTATATCTATCACAAATATTTATTCATGTCCCAACTTAATTCTTGCTAAACCACCCACAACTTTCCATAAAAATTCTCTCTTATGTCCTTTCCATAAAAATTCTCTCTTATGTCCTATTAAATATAAGTAAGAGTTCATACACACCATGCAACCTTTTTTTAATATAATAATATCACAAAATATACATTTTCTGATTAATTGAGCTATATTTTCTTTACTCTACGTCAAAACACATACCCTACAATTTTCCTATTATTTTCCCCACATAATATTAGTACATTTTTCATAATTTCCAACATTTTCCCAATAAATTTTCAACAAAAAGTGATAGACTTCCAATGAACAGAATTCCAAACGTTCATCGGATTTTTTTTTCACACCATCAATAAATGTATCTATGTGTTATGTGTTTAGTGTAATAGGTTCCATGTGGCAATAATGGATTAAATTTTTCCACGAGATTTTACAAACTTTTTTCCAAAAGTATGACAAGTGTATGTAGCTACAATGCATTCAATGAAAAAATACTACATGGAATTTTGAGGATACGTTTGATCGTCAAACTCATAGTTTCAATACTAGTGTAGGTGGAAACACAAATATGATGTAAAAAATGGTGGAAGTAAGGAAATTTTCAATGTGATGTCCTACATTTTCCATTAGAGTTGTGAAGTGGAAATGAGAAATGTCCGTAAAAGCTATTGTTGAAGACTTGATGCACTAAAGGGCATTTTTTCATTTCCCTAGTGGGAAATTTTACTTAGATATTCAATGATGAAAATATTGATTAAATTTATAATGAGATAAACATAATTTTAAAATAAATAAGAGGAATAGTTTATGTACATTTAATTACATGTTTATGAAATAGGACCCAGCATGTTTTGAGGAGCATGCATTTTTTATACAGGTCCCATTATATATAATCTCAAGTGCTTGATTATAACACAAAAAATTCTCTCGTCACATATGGAGCTTCTATTAATGTCTTAATACCATGTTCAAAATTGATAAAATTTTATATTGCTAAATCAAATTAGAAAATGCTAATAACGATGAATATTCAATTTTGAAATTATTCAAATATATTTTTATTGAAGTGTATGCCAATGAATTACTTACTTACTGTATTCATGGATTTATCATCAAGACTTTGAGAAGGTTTTTAATGCATATAGATGACTTATAATAAGAATAAATCATTTTCATTAGTAAGTGGATTCTACGAAAATTTTAGACGAGGATCGAGTTCCAATTCATTCAAATTAGCAAACTATGGAAAATATCGTTGCTAGCAAAATGTCTAGAAAAAACTTATCAAAAATTAAAATTTGAAGCATTACAAGTAAGTTATGCTTTTATTGAGACGAGGAATGCATCTCCTATGGCAGGGCTTGTATTTTTTGAGAGAGAGGTTGCACTTCTTGAGGCAAGGTGTTCATTTGTTAAGGAAGGTTGTGCATTTATTGAGGAAGGGAAGGCATTTATTAATGTAGGGTGTGAAATTTGTTGGTGAGGGCGTGCATCTGTTATGGTGAAATTCAACAAGATGTTTTGTTTTTTATACAAATTAGTTTACATCTCATTTTTCTTTACAAGTCAAAATTTACCTGGAATCATTTTGATCA
The DNA here is from genome assembly GCA_034641835.2 of Pinus albicaulis. Lineage (NCBI taxonomy): Eukaryota > Viridiplantae > Streptophyta > Pinopsida > Pinales > Pinaceae > Pinus > Pinus albicaulis. Next base: position 745,912,696 of record CM076576.1, on the reverse strand, counting down.
TAACCACTATTCAAATTATAAATATTTTGAATGTAAATAATAGTTATGAAGATAAATATGCACATAATTTATTAATGAAAAATAGTTTTCTCAAGTTACTAGATATTCAATATGTAGTTTCCTCCACCACATGGTTTCAATATTGATATATTTAAATATGTTACTATATTAAAATTCAATGGGAAATAGTAAAGGACAAAATTAAGAGATTCTATGAATTTGAAGTGAAGTACTGTTAAATTAACAGAAAATGAAATAAAATATAAAGGACCTTACTAATAATGAAGGAGAGGGTATAGTGAAATCAAAAGAAATTGTCTGAACAAGAGAGACATTATTATAATTAATATATTTGGCTTCCATGTAAATGATTTTATTTAAGAAATATAAAATTTTGTAACTATGGAAGTCACATTTAAGATATACAAAATTTCATTCATACTGTTTGAAGATTGTTTAAAGCACCTAATGATATTTTCAAGCATGCCAAGGTTGGAAAGCATGTTCCTTAGCTAGCACATCCATAATAATTTTTTCTTTAAAATGCTTTAACGATATACCTCTTATTTTAGAGAATTGATAGAAATGTCTAGAGATGGTAAACCTGAAGCTAATATATCCTTCAATATATTACTTTCTTATTCAACTAGTTTGTAAATAAAAATATAAATCCATATCCCTCAGAACTATCTATCCACATATATAGTGGAACATATCCTTGAGCCAATATAAATAATTTAAAAAATATTAAAATGTGAAATACACCTTCATACATGCTTATAACCATAAAATAATGTATATGTTAGTCACTTTGTAAATTTTTGAAATAGTTACTCTAACATATAGATTCCAAGGCTTCCAATATAATCATAATCTTATAACTTGTACAATTTCCTATATGTAGTCACTTCGTAAAATTTTTGAATACTTACTCTAGCATATAGATTCCAAGGCTTCCAATATAATCATAATTTTATAACTTGTACAACTTCCTATATATAAAAATATAATAAAATAATCTTAAAATAATCTTATAAGTTCACAAAACATGTTTGTTCCTATCATCAAACCTTCAATTTATAATTAATCTATATATGTAACACCTATAATATTCATATATCCATCCCATATGCATCACGGAAAATTTATTTTTGTGCAAATACCTGTTGTTATATTAGCATTTCGAGTACAAGAAAAGGACATTATCCTTTTTATCGAGAGGTTTTTAACTAAAACATACCAAATTGTTTACATTAATGTAAACCTTCTCTAAACCTGTAACATAATTTTATATGTTTCATACAAACGATAACGGGTTTTTACATGTGTTATCTACAATCTTGAAACCATACTTTTGTATCAATCATGCTTACATAATTATATAATAGAATTTTTTCTTATTTTATATATATAACATGGTATAAATTCACATTAATATTACATAATTATATAATATAATTTTTTAATATTAAAAATATATATATATAAATAAAGAAAGGCATTCTCTTCGCTTACAAGTAAAATATTTCAATGCAATTTTTTACTTCTACGTACAATTCATATTCCCATGATAATATTTATAATTCATATAATATGCGATATATACAACTAATAAAAATATGGGCATGCAATAATATATAGGTCCTTATTGATTAAATAGGTTGACGTATTGCAATACGAACCATGTACTTGATAATGGTGACACTCCCATGAGGGATTATTACATGTAAACAATAGCAAGAGTACACAAGTAGAAGATTGACTTACATAAATGTATGCATTTATTGATATTTATTTTTACATCTCTTATACCAACCTATCTTCCCTGAACCTAGTAGTTGAATGAATAGCTCCAATCAGAAATGAACCAAAAGCCCTAACACTAGAAAACTCATGGGTATATGGCAAAAGGTAATTAGTTGATAACATTGCTATTTTTAATGATTAGAGGTGAAACCATTAATTCAATTATCCATATGCATGAAATATACATCAGGCATACTTCAACCATGATTGCATTAGCCCCATAATATTGATAGAGATATGTATATTGTAGGCCCAACATTTGCAATATATTAATTTTGCATTAAAATTGGAAAGCATAAAATAATTGGTTTTGATTCACAATAGATTAAAAAAATTGAAAATTGGAGTTAAAGAAAACATTTAAACCAAAGGTCACAAATAACATATATCAAATTATTCCATATGTAATATTAGAGTTGTAAGGTCAATATAGTAAAAATAATTCCATATGTAATATTAGAGTTGCAAGACTAGGATCAATTAGAAATGCATCTAATTTCTGCATTATTAGCATAGTCTACTAAAACCAATGAAATAAAATGATTTTTTTTTTATATCTACCAAATAGTTTCTATAATCTATATCTACCAAATAGTTTCTATAATCTATGTAGCATAGTTTTATTATAACCATTTTTCAAACCATGCTTGCATTATTACTTCCTACTAACTTAATAAAATCATGAAACATACTAAATTTTATACAAACTAATATTATTCATGTGTATGAAAAACCATTGTTATATGGGTATAAATAACCTAGGGTGGGGGAACACACCCCATGTTTCCATGCTCGTGATAGAGGGGGATGCCTACAGAAACATTTCCCCATGCTCCCCTTTTTGGAAAATATCGATAGACACAAGGAGGAATTTTTTTAGAATGTGGGGATGTTTTTACCCAAAAGGGGGTGGTTGTGGGGAAGCCTATTATTCACTTGTAGTTCCCTAATAATGCTATGGAATAAGTGATAATGTTAAATGCTTAAGGAAAATTTTAATTTTCATACTTTTAATTAAACTCTAACACTACCATTAATTTTTTCAGGTTGTTTGAGAGTCATTCCAACCTCATTGGATTTCATATGAAGAAAGTATAATTTTACATCCCACTCAAAATCCATTAGGATTAATAAATTTGAGGATTTCAATATTGGGGATTGCAACATTTCCCTTGTATTCTATCATGTATGAGGGTACAATATCAGAATTTAATCAAGAGCACCAAGCCCTCTTTGTACATCGATGTTGGTGGCAATGATTTTTGAACTCTTATGTCAAGAAATAGTGAAATCGTACCTATCACTGTGATACCCTAGGAGAAATTTTTTTTATGATGATATTAATCTATATTTCTTGTAAATATTCAAAGGGATATGTTAGCTATGGGGCGAAGATGAAGTCAAAATGACTTATGTAAATAAATTTTGCATTAATATATAATGTTTTCTTTCACAAAATGATATGGGAAATAACACATGATCATTGTGGGAGCCATTGGTATTGACGAATTGGTTAGGTGGTTAATTCCAAATGGAACTTCGAAAATACTCCCAAAATTTCCAGGACAAATATTTCCACAAGGGAAACAACATAATTTAAGAGAAATATTATGTTGTGTGGAAACATATGCCTAGCTATAGAAAAAGGCTATGTTGGGTAAAACTATAGGAATAAGAATAGTGGAAGAGAAATGTGTGCTTATGAAGAAAAAAATAAAGTTTTTTCCTATCTTTAAAAAAGGGAAATCCTTGGAAAAAACTTAGGTATTCCTTTGAAGCGGGACACTACTAAAAATAAGTTAGGAAGAAAATAGTAAATACCGCTAGGTGGAAAAAATTTGGACAACTTTGGCTATGGAGAAACCAAGAGGGAAGGAAGGACCCTGAGCTCAAGGGGATTTGCAATGTGTTCTACTAGTTATATGAGAGGAACACGCCATTTCCCATAGTTTTCTGAAGGAATTATTTTTATGTAAATAAGTTGTCGTTTTTATCAAATAGTAATATTGACTCTATTTTTAAGTAGAATAATGATTTGAATGTGGAAATGGTTATCTATATTATGGAAATAATTAATTTAATATATTAATATTTATTATTTGTATCATTTATATAATAATTGTAACTCTATGGGGAAGGACTATTTAAACCGAATCTGCAGGAGATAAATGTTATTGTTACAAGTATGATTCCAAACATAAAATGAAATTAAATGTGCATATTGTAGTCCTTCTTAAAATAATGAGCATCGTGTATTTCCTTACAAGTGTAAATTGGCTAATACTTTGAGTTTTTGTTAATAAAGTACATAATTGGTTATGGTTTTAAGGAAAATTTCACTTCAGTATATGGGGGAATATTTGAGATGTAAATAGAATTCCTTCATGTAAAGTTTAGACATTATTTCATGAGTTTATTTTATAGTTCAGGGAGAACCATAAAGTAAGGTTATAATTAAATAATAGTTGTGAGGATCTCAGTTTGGAGTATGATATAGTGGGATATTTATAGAAAATTATGATTAGCGACTCTGCATGTAGATTCAACTAAGAATACATGCATTTATTATTTTAATAATATGTGAGTAAATGTTAGATATTTTTTTTTTTCTGAATTGGTCTACTCCTATTATTGATACAAAAATTACAGAGAGGTCTCAGCCTCCGAAGTTCTTTCCCAGTGTAGCAGCAGTCTGTCAATTAAAAATCCTATAACTAACCAAAAAATTTCAAAAACTAGACCTGTAACCCTGTTCAGAGACTGAAAATCATAGATAAGCCGCCCACGCAGGGGAAACTGGTTATTTGACATAGGAGCAGAGATAAGAGTTGGAAAAATGTAAGAACTGAGGCACAAAAAAACAAGCCCAGACATACGATTATGCATCCAAAACCTGTAGGTGGAGGCACGTTCAGGAATCCAGTTAGTCAGATGAATTTTCTTCGATAATGCCGCATCCATAGTATTGGGGGTCTTCATCCTTCTCCTGGAGATCATCGTTGTCCTTAGAACCTCCATGCTTGGAATTACTCGGACCGCTAGGGCTAGTTTTACCAGGAACCTCGCTGCTGCAGAGTTTCGCCCGCTTCAGGCTGCAGAAAGGAGGTGTGAAATTTATAGATTTACGGTACTTCTCCTTTGGCTCACCCAAATCTTGGTCGTTCTTAGACGTGGAGTCATCATGAATATCAAAGGTGATATTGGCAATCATGGTGGAGTGACAGTGAGCATAGGGAAAGCGGATTTGAGCACTATGAGAATGAACAGGAAGGGAAGAAAGAGAAGGCAGGGTTTGGGAGTTGCCCGAGGCAAGACTAAAATGCTCAGACCTCTCGCCTCGGCCACTTCTAGTGGCAGGATAGCGTCCTGAAAGGAACTTTGAGGAATGAGAGGTCGAGCCCAAGTTGGAGGAGGATGGCTAACGGGAAATTTGCCCACGAGTAGCGCCTCTTATGGACCTCAAACGATGATGGATTCTAGGCATAGTGGAATTGGCTATCAAGGCACAGTGCGATTTGTCTGACCAAAGGCGGGAAGCACGGACCTCAAAAGAAGGCAAGGGAATATCAGCAGGAGGAGCAGAGTCACAATCAATACGTGAAATGGACCGGAAGTTGCAGAGAGGGCTGTGAGTGATGTGAGTACCAAGCGTCAGTTCAATGCAGCATACAAGAGCGCATCTCTTTCCAGTGCCAGACCGAGACCAAGGTTCTGCTGCCGCCTTGGAACAACTTGCTCGCAGAGGAGATGCAGAGATGAATCGAGAATGAGGCGTCATGATAGAAATGCGGTGAGGCTAGCTTGGGAGGACTCGCTGCGTTAATATAGCATTGAAGTTGAATGCAGGATTATTAATGCAAGGATACTTGGTGAGCTGGGTGGCAGTGGCACAAGTCCACACACCATCCCACCAAATCTCACCACGCGCCATCATACTAAGCCCCTTAAACACCCGCATCCAGGGAGTAAATGTTAGATATTATGTGAAATTTCAATAATAAATTAAAATTGATTACCTATAGTGTCTATGAATGCAAGAGGTATAATAATAATGTTACGAAAAATAATGAGAGTGAGGGAGGGGGGTGAATCTGTATCTTTAATTCACTCTTACTTTCAATTTAATATTCCGAAATATGTACACTATTTTCATTCATGAAACCCCCTTGTGTATGTGACTTATGTGAAATAAAGCCATGTATATTCCATTTAATTAATTTTTCATAAATTTCCTCAGTGAGTTAACTTAACTAGTGCATCGATTTTTTATTAGTCCTTCATTATGAAATAACCATGAATAGTAAGGAGAATATACATCATAAACACATAATAAACACTTCAAAACATGAGGACATCAATATTTTAGGTGGAAACCCAATGTGGGAGAAAAACACCATTGATGTCATCTTTGTATTCTTCTTTTATTACAAATAAATTATTTTTTACATATTTTACTCATGTGGACTCTTGCCAGCATTAATAAGCCTACCAAGAAGAGGAAAAACCTCCAATCCTTCTCTAACACACACTGGAAGGGAGCTACAACCCCCTGATCTTATTTTCCACCTCCTATTGGAAGGAAGCACCTACCCCACTACCACTGGAAGGAAGCTCTGACTCCCTTAATAAAGGTGCTAACCCTCAACACCTCTCATGGAAAACATTTGATAATATTTCATACTCAATCCACTCGTATCAAATACACATGAAAACATGTAAGCCACCTTTCATCAAATTTTCTCATTGGAATGAGACACAAAATTATGCTCAATACCAATTAACCACTCTCAAAACCAAATACTAAATTAAATCAACCAATCATCGAAGAAACAAATAATCATATAATTCTTGATAAATATTTAATCACCATAACCAAATTATACTAATGTGCAACCACTCATCAATATACCAAGCCATAAATCAATCCAATAAGAATTTGGTCATGAATTAATATAATAACCACTTCTTCATGAAAAAAATTAGTGCAATACCTGATCATATTTACTTCAGAATGTATACATGAATTTTCTAAAGAAAACCTGTGTATATATGCATTTTCTCTATATACAACTTGCATACAAATATCATATTACCAATCAATGAACCATTTAACTAACTAACTGACTATAACATTGAACCAACCAATGAATATTATATGGAACCAACCATTGAATCAAGTATTAAGCCAACCACTAGATGAAGTATTGAACCAACCACTGAATCAAGTACTGAACGAATTACATATCATTAAACCATGCCCAGTTACACTTTTGCAACATTATAACTAGCCAATATATACCAATCCACAATAGATACAAACCATCATGATCAAAACATCATTTAGAGACATCAACAAATACAAAAAAACTCATCAAGTATTATCATCAAGTAGAAAATCAAACCCTAGTATATATATGAGACCTCCATTTAAAAAATTCGTGTGTACACAATTACCATGAAAAAAATCTGCATGTATATTTCAACATACTAACTAAATTATCAAACAATTTATACATGATATTATTGAATCATATAGGTGTATATACACAACCTCATTAAAGAAAACTTGTGTACAAATATTGAATTACTGAGACCAACCTTCTATGAAAACATAACACACTTTCTGAAATTTTTTACTGTTAAAACACATATCACTTCAAACACATTCAAACATGTTTTGCATAATTTTATATTCAGACATAAACAAATGAATTAAGTATATCCATTAGTACTCAATGCACTTTTTATATCTCATCCTTCTCCTTTATCCCTAGTGCAGACTTGTTTTAGATCATATCACACATGAATAAACCATTACTTTCACACATAGTTCCTTCATATCCATCTCCTTATATAGTTTTTTCCTTTTCCAATAGCTTAGGTAAATCCTTTGGTAATGTTGTTTGTATTCGTTGATGGGATAAAATATATGTTGTTGCCACAATTACTATGGGAAATTACCATGGTAATGGCCCCTCGTATCCATTTTTCTATGGTTTGGATTACATACATGACTTTTATTCATAGAACCTCTGTATGTATTTGACTCTTCTTCACACGAACAGCGTATACTTCTCAAACTTCATGTTTTTCATGAATCATGTACCTGTGTTTCCAATTCTCTTCCATATCCTGTGAAATATCTATACCAATATTCATGTTATTTTTTTTAGTTCCATAACCATGATATTATAACCAAATTGACATCACCGATATTTTTGTTAAGCAGGTTATAACCAAGGAAAACACATTATCCATAATGCCAAAAATATCCCACTTTGAACTTAATTGCAACCACTTTGGTGTTTAGAAACCACCTCCAAACACCAAGTCTTCTCTCCCGTTTGGAATCAAGGGAAATTTTTTGAATCATGGTAGATTAAGTACTTCCCTTCTAGAGCTCAATAATGTAAGTCTAATTTACTAATATGAATCATGAAATCAACATACTGACCATGCTCCCCATGAGCATATGTTGGACCTTATGAAGATATGAAATAGAGTATAAGTTTTGAAATGCATGGCCAATAAAATGTGGCCTTTCCCATGACCAATGACTCTATGCTCCTATGATTACATCAATCACCCGACATAATGGGTTTACATATTGGACCGAACTTTACATAAATTACCAAAAATAATTGGGTTACATATATGACATGACTCAGTCCAATAACCCATACATGATTGATTTTAACAATGATTACAACATGGATTTTTTCATTACCTTTACATCAAGAGACATACATGACATCCATAACCATAACAAAAGTACCAATTATGAAGTATCTTTGTAGAAGAACCATCATAGTCATCAACAAACATAGGAATTTGTAACATAATCATATGACATTAGAATGAGCATCCTCATCATCAAAAAATAAGACAATGTGGCATCAACCTCTCCAATTTTACCAAATATGTAATGCTTCCAAGCATCACCAAGCAACTGTAGCGAAAGCATAAGATTATGCAATAAATCTCTATGAGAAACATCCTCTTGAAATCATTTCATGAAGTTCATCACACTCTCTGAACATATAGGAAGATCCAAGATACAAAACCAAAAATATCAACTCTTGAATCATAAGACCATTGGTAGCATATGCAAGCATCAACAATATATGTGCAAACAAAGGGTACGTCGAACATCACAAGCCATATAATAGAACTCATCAACAACATCATCAACCAACATATACATATCCTCCTTATCAAGTATATCAAGCAGGATTAGGACACCATTAATAACTTCACCAAATGCAACTCAAATAGAATATATTCATAATACATAACATCACCACATGCAATCCAAGCATTATTGATAACCCATGAAAAAATAACAACAACATATATATCTTCTCATCAATGAAAGATGCCAACAAACAATGAGTAAATCATGAACTCATAATCATTAACCAATTTTAGATAAGTAAAGCCTAATAAGATACCATACTTCCAAATATGATGTTTTTTACATAATTAATCTAGTTCTATATATGAAAATTTAATATGTAATAAGGATAGAAAATTTGAAAGTTTTTAAGACATGCATTCTCACTACGGAATATTAAGGGACAACTTATATATCATACATGACTTAACATCGAATGCTCAAATAACTTTCTTATAAGAGACAAATTTACAAAAGATGATGAAAGTAATCATCAGGTATCAATAATAAATTTAACAAATTTAATGAAAAAGAAACTTCAAGGCAAGGCCAAAACATAAACTGATGAGAAAATTGAGAACAATTGGTAATCACTTGCTGTAAAAAATATGAAGCACCAAAGTCCAAGTAACACTCAAAAGTGTGATTAAAAAAGTTTATTATAAATTAATTAATATGTTAAATCATTTTATGGTAAAATATCATAACCATCAAAATTTATTATAGATTATTTAATATGTTAAATTGTTTTTTTATGGTGAATTTTTATAACCATCAAAATTTTACTCTCTTTAATAATTAATCATGTTTTACTAATTTGAGGTCTTGAAACCTCTTAATCTTATTACCAGATTTGAATGACCATTTTTTAGTTAATAACTTTATAAATAAAATTATCACACATTTAAGAAAATATATAGTCTAATTAATCCATTAATCAAAATAAATCAAAATAATATGACGAAGTTGTTCATATAACAAATTGACAAATAAGTTGGTCACTATGCTATCAAATGGATTCTGCATTATCCTTAATTACTCAAATATGTGGTGTTAGTTACATGCATATTCTTAAAAGTACTCTAAATGGTTAAAGGTATAACCTTAATTAAAATTTCGGTCATAAAAAAAACATGAACCCTAGCTAATGTTGCACGCAAGTTGTCAAGAAATGTTCAAAAATAGACTTGAAGTAGAAATAGGATTCTTATTTCCTAAAATATCAAACTCTCGTTCCATAGTTGAGTAAAAAAAGATGAGTAGAATATTAAAATAAAACATTAGATTAATAAAATATTAAAATAGAACATCTGATAAAATAAAATATAAAATATAACTTGGGAAAAAAGTGATCTTATAAATTCCCACTACCTAGTCAATCTTTCTTTGTATTTTTCCTTATAGTTTTAAGAATTAAAAAAATTAAAGTCCTCACTTTCAGTTTCCCAACATATACCTTGAATTCATCACATTATTGATTTTACTATTTTTACTTTTACCTATTTTATTTTTATTAGTTATAAAATCTACTAATTTTCATATCAATCATAGTGTGTCTCTAACAATACATAATAATAATAAGTGAGCACTAAGTAATAGGGTACAACCTCACTTCATTTAAAGTAACATTTTAATAATTTTCACAATGACTTTCACAGTGGATTATTAATATGGTGTGCATTAAATTTGTAGTAGTAGCATTTTTATATTATAGTGACGAACTAATAAAACAATGGACTATCCATAACACTTTAAATATGGTGAAAATATTGTGAAGATGATAATAAGCGAGAGAAATACAACACAGTAATCTTACCTGGAAGGTTATTAAAATTCTAGGTGAGTAGTTTTCAATGTTGGGTTTTAACAACATTTGGTTGAGAGTTTGAAAATCTTCCACCAATTAAATTAGAGTAACTAATTCAAAATTTTAGTTTTTATTAACTAAATAAAAAATTCTATAATAGTTTTGAGAAACATCTACTCTAATTATTTTTTACTAAAAATTTTAGTTTTTTATTAACTAAATAACAAATTTTATAAAAGTTTTGAGAAACATTTCATTTAAACCAGAAAAATAATTTTATTTTTGAAAATAATATGTTGGATTTAATACTAATAGATTCATATTTATTTTTGTCTTTTATATAATAATGGTACGTTTTGAATAGAAATTATTAATTTTATTATTAATTGTTTGTCAATTTATTTATGTGTGTTTTTGATAGATAATTACTGGTTTGAAATTTGGTTTGAGAAATCATGAACAAGTGGCATCTAAGCCCTAAAAATCAACTTGGGATGGTCTTTGGCCTAGGCCATGCCAGTCCTTAATATGACTAGATTTGGGTCACACCAGCCTTTAACATGACTAGATTTTTGCTCACTAAATTTCAAACCAATGATGTTCATATCATAGAGTGACTTAAGGGTACATCCCATCACCATCTATTTTATGCCCAATAAACTATTATTACTATTATTATTAAAATTCAATATATTAAAAAGAAAAAAGAAAAAAGAAAACACACTTAGGAAACATTTTTTTCTTTGGATATATCTTTATTTTTCTTCACAATTATGACACCTAATGTAATATATCTATGTTGAGTTAGGCTAATGGTTAAGAGAATGTGTTTCCTCCTAAGAGGTCACAGGTTCAAAACTAGAGTGGAGGTGGGTCCCTTGTCCCACAAACAAGGGAGTCTCATACACTTAGGCGTGAGGGTTTTAACTACAGTTAGATGTAATTTTTGGGAGAATTTTTTAGTCCATGTTGTCAAGTGTCTTCTTATACATCAGATATCTAAATATAGCCCTACTTTCAATGGGCGAAAAACCATATCTGATCAAGAGGATACGATAGGGAGTATTTCCATTGAAATTAAGCTTGGAGGTTATGAATTTCTTTGGAATAATCTCAATATTCCTCCATGACTCTCTAGATATACTGCAGCCCCAAAATTCACATATGTATAAGACAACAGGGGTGACAAGGATCTCAAAGGGGAAGTTATTTTTACTCAAAATGTAAAGATAAACTGACTTACAATTATTTTCAAGCATATAATAAGCTTTCCAGCCCCCAATAATCCTTTTCTCAATTCTATAATTTTAGTTGAGATGATGAGGGAAGTCAATGTCCAAATACTTTATCAGAAGGAACCTGCTCTAAGCACTCGTTATTATACATGAAACTACCATGGGTGATCTTCTTGGATTTAATGATCATGACTTTAGTCTTGTCGGTATTAACTATCATACCCATATTGTAGCAGTATTCATGAAGAATCTAGAGCTGCTTGTCAAGGTCATCATTGGATTTTTGTAAGAAGAACAATATCATTGGCATATAGAAGAAGAGTAATGAGAACACCAACAAGCTTCTTGTCCTTGCACCCCACAGATTCCAGAGACTTCTCTAGCTTATCGATGTATATGCCAAAAACGGTAGGGGATAGGGGAAACCCTTGCGTAACTCCAATATTGCATTTGATGTCTTTAGACCACCCCTTGTTGGTCTTAAGCTTGGCAGTGACGATCTTGTAGAGACGGATCACAACAATCCTTGGCTCAGGAGGGACCATGATCTTTTTAAGTCTATCCCAAAGCTTATCTCAAGGGATAGTACGAAAAGATTTTCTAACGTCTACAAAGCACTAGAAGAGTTTGAATTAAATATTGCGACATCCCTTCTCAATGATTCTAAGAGTGAAGAGATGGTCAATAGTCAAGTGATGTCTCATAAACTAGCTTTCCATTTAGCTCTTTTTCCATGGCTTTTAAGCCAAAGGCTAATCTTCTCCAAAATGAGCCGATAAAGCTTGGCCAGGATAGGGCTAACCATAATGGTCTTGTAGTTTAATGGAACACTCTAGTCCCGATTTTTAAATATATGTACAATAAGGATTTGTTTCCGAAGCCGAGTGAAGCCATGCATTATAGCCAAATTGAGAAGCTTTTGGAGATAGGGAATGAGGATAGATCTTCCCATTTTAAGGATCTCAACCTGGTGTCCTTCAATATATTTAGCTTTCCCATTAGCAAGCTTAATCATACCAGACTCAATGACATCAAGAGAGAAGACATCCTCCTTAATTAGAGTGATTAAGGTGGTGCCAGTAGTGTCTGGAGAGTCATAGAACTACTTAATATAGTTTTCCCAGTTTTGTAAGGGGATAGAGTGGTTATCTTTGGTTTTAGGAACAAGAAAATTCCGCTAAACTTCTTTGGGAGGGAATTTAGAAGGGTGGAAAAGATAATCCTGTCTTTTATTAATATATGATATTTTCTTCCTCTTAAAGATATTTTTGTATATATTGATATTCTGCAGCTTAATAATTTCATTGGGAGTGTTTCTAATTTCTTTTTTTCCCATTTTGCAATCTTTTTCATACCATGGATTAGAAGTTATATTAGATTGCTTAAACAAAATGTCATTAGAAAAGCTACTAATAATGTTGGAAAATATAGTAGTGAAATGGTAATAAATTTGATCAATGTTAATATTATAATTCATAAGCCTAAATCCCTTAAAAAAAGATTAGTTATAATAATAACAATAATAATAATAATAAACCATTTAAAAAAAAACAATTATGAAAATTATAATAAACTATTAACTAAATAATTAAATTATTAGAATATTAATTAGATATGTCCACTTATCTTTACAATAGGACCATATTAAAATGCTCCATGTTTAATGTTTATATTAGCTAGACAGTCATTAATTTTCTATTATGTATTATTTTTTTAATTTGAAAGGATTATACTTACTAAAATATACATTAAAAAATAATGTGTATTTTTTTTTCAAAATAATTTAAACAATTAAATGAAAAGCAATAGAATATATAAACAAAAAATAAGTTATCTGCTTCTATGTGTGGGTTTCCTCTTTAATTTTATTTATAATGATATAAATTTATAACAATAATTCTAATTAAAATGTTTTATATTTTAATATTTTTAATTAACTTATTATTATTTATAATTTTAATTAAAAAAATTATAATTTTTTTTATTCTAATTTTTTTTTTATATCAATTTAAAATTTTGTTTATTTTTATTACTTTAATTTAAAATTTATTGAATCTCTACAAAATCAACAACTCAAATTTTAACTTTTTCTCATTAATAAATTTTAATATATATATATATATATATATATATATATATATATATATATAACCAACATAGGTAAGGAATCGTATCTTCAGCCGTGCTATGATGATATCTAAGAAAATGGATTACCTTTAATTGATTGCATATTTTGAAAATATTCCTAAATCTTATAAAACAATCAACTTTACATTATATGTCTAACTAAATTCAATTAAAATAATATTATAACACTGAAATGAATTTAAAAACATCTTTGTTTATTTTATTGAAGCACTGAATAAATTGGATGGGACATTATCTCCATTTAGGATAAGCTTTTTTTTCAAAAGAAAAAAATGGTTTGGTGTATATTATGTACCATATTATGTACCAGCGCATTAGTCTATTAGCCGTTTTAATGTTAAAATTATACAAAAATTAAATCCACCGTGCTCTATGGTATCCCTCTCTGATCAGTGACTTTCATGTGTCCAAAAGATATACAAAAATTACATCAAAATTGGTAGTTATGAAACATATCATGTGGCATGTTCAGCAATTAAAACTACCATAAGGCTAAAACCAATGTAGACCAAAATGACATAAACGATTATGTGAAATGTACACCCAACAATCATCCGCTATCCGAAACTAGCCAAATATTGCACCAGATGTTTAGTGAAATGGGAATGAGATCCCTTCTCTGCCCACCAATTAGTGCAGTCAACCACCGATATGATGACCCTGTGTTGTATTCGCAGACCATAAAAAATGTACCTCTATATGTATCTACAGTATGTGCAATGTTAAAATAAATGTGAATTGTATTCCCCATCTTGCATACACATAGTGCATCTACTAGGTCTGGAGTAGCCACATTTAATCAAATTCTCCTATGTAAGGTTCTTATTCCGCCAAAAAAATCCAAAGGAAGATAATAATTTTTATAGGGGAATTAGCCTTCCACGTCTTATAAAACCAACTTTGCAGTGTTGGCCCCCAGATTGTTTCGAAAACCTGTCTATAAGTCTCCCCTGTCTGTACCGAGTTGTTTACTAGAATTCAACCAAAGGTTAAGTAATTTCCCTTATTCGTGTGATGAAAGCCAACACTTCTCACACTCCTTTAAAAGTCCCATTCCCTTGCACACAATCAACCCTTAATTCTAGATCTGTTTCCTCATCCACATTGGATATCCCTCGTGCCAATCTTGAATAATTGGACCCACATAAAATATACCACTAGCATGTAAGCCAAAATATTATACTTCTGCTCATGTTTTCAGCATCGACTATATCGCGGATCTCTCCATACCAATGAGAATTTTCTCCCCATTTTCGAATGACCAACATAGTCTCTTGTGGTATAGATTTCAAATTTTCCTGAGTATTTTCCATATTTGTGATCCACTTGTCCTTCCAGGTGTGTCATGAATGTACCACTCCTCCACAATTTTTTCTTACAATTATTTGTACTTAATAATATCCATCCATGTGTTGGATATGTTCAATCCCCTCTTGAGAGATTTGAGAAGAAGGGCCTTCCATAATATGTCCACATCCAACAGACCCCATACTCCCAGATCCTTTGGCATCATAATGTTGTCCCAAGAAGAAACGTGGTATTTCCCTCCATCCCCCTACCCGCCCTGCTGAAATTGGCCATAATGGATCTGATCCAAGAAATTATGACCTTTGGATGGGAATACAGGTGTGCCCAGTACACAACAAGTTGCTGAAGGACAACTTGTGCCAATATAAAC
This sequence comes from Pinus albicaulis, assembly GCA_034641835.2. Taxonomy (NCBI): domain Eukaryota; kingdom Viridiplantae; phylum Streptophyta; class Pinopsida; order Pinales; family Pinaceae; genus Pinus; species Pinus albicaulis. The sequence goes on along the minus strand of CM076576.1, from coordinate 745,896,848 downwards.
CTCCCTCCCTTTGTCAACCACCATAATGTCCATATGTTCATTTTTTTCCGGAAATTGTCAATAAGCCAGATCCAATCCGCCACCCATTAGCAATTCGTCTTAAGATGGAAGCCCGTATATGTGAATCCATATTTTAAAGGATATTTTTTGAAGTTGAAGGAATCGCATACATGTTTGATGATAAGTTGGTCTCCCGCTGAGTGTAGTATGGTTGACTTACCCTCATTCACATACATACCAGATGCGCATCCAAACAGTTCAATAAGGTGTCTAAGACACGTCCATTGTGTAATGAGAAGGATACCATATATTAATATGTCGTCAACAAAAAATTGTTTGAGGCCTCCTTGCCATGCATAATTTTTATTCCCTTGAAATTACCGTCTTGCACAGTGGCATTAATTTTATTGTTGAGATTGCCCATTATGAAAATGAACAACAATGGAGATAAAGTGCAGCCCTGTCTGAGCAACTTCACATACTATTAATCAAGACTTCCGAGGGAGCCTCAGTAATGCACCCCATGATCCATTCAACTGTGTTACAAGTAAGCCAAATCATGACGAGAATCGTGCTTAAAAGCTCCCAGTCCACACAATCATATTGTTTGTTCAAATCAATGTTCATGATGAGTGCCTCCATTTTCTTAGTATGTATAATTTGGTGTGTTGATGTCACCGCATCAAGAATAAAATGATTGTTGAGAAATCCAATTTGTTCCCTTGATATGTTTTTGGATAATGCTTCTTTAATCCTTTCACCTAGAATTTTAGAGAATTTTAAATAAACTATTGCACAATGAGATAAGCCTATAATTCAAAAATAATGTTGAGCTGAGAGCATTAAATGCGGAGTTTATTGCTCCATTTACAAAACCTTCCATGGGGGATTCCTCCACCATCTCCCCCAATGTCCTACATCAGATAGTGAGAGAAATGTGAAAAAAAATCCTATGATCCATCAGTGGAGCCCCGAGCTCTTGTCCCCGGCAAAAACTCAAAGGACCCTTTCAACCTCCTTAACATTGATCGGAGAGTTTAGTTTGTTGTTATCTGCGTGGGTGAACATGACCGAGTATTCAGCCACACCCCAAATATGTTCATCAACCAATGATCCAGCTCATGCATGATATAAGCCTTCAAAATAATTAACTACCGCCCCCTAGTCTCTCCCGTGAAGACATTTTAAAATAAAATAAATAAGGCGGCCGACAAAATTCATTATCTGAATACAAGAACCATGTTTACTTATCAATTTCCCATTCAGTGGTGGAGAAATTTATAACTGTAATTGTTTTCTAAATTTAATCATTATGACTTCAGTTTCCATAAAACGGATTGCCCAGCTAATGCTCCGTTGCTGAGAGAGGAGGAACTAATACTATTATGTATTTTCTTTTTGTGAATTTGGTAGGACCTTTCTATTTTCTATTTATATTTGCAAAGCAGGTGACAAAATTATAAATTTAGTCTATGGCCTCAACCTTCCCGTAGGAAGCCAGGTCTGTTGGCCATCTGAGTGCATGAAAAGAAAACCAAAATTGAAATAATTTCATCTGTCAATGTCCATCATAAGCTATCTATTCTATTTCATACTTTTCTACATGCTGAAAATAGAAACTAAGTTCATACAAAACAGTAAAGTTCATTAAACAACATTTTAAAAGGGGCTTCTAGGTATCTGAAGAAGAGATTGGAGCAGGGTATTTTACTGTAGACCCTGGCATGTCCACTTGTTGGAGTTGTTGGAGCTGCTTTTCCATACAACCCATGCGATCATAAAGTCTGCTGATGCGATCGGCTACCTGGTACTGGGTGATTTTAATATGGTAGAGTTGGTTTTGCATATCCTGTAGCATGTACATGAGGCTATTTTTGATCTTTGGAGGGTCTTTCTGAGCCTGGCCAGGTGGAAAACTCTGCATTGCCTTTGCAAGAAGACACTTCAGTATCTAGTATGTGTGGATGGTCTACTGAAATAGCATGAGTCAGCCTCAGGTATTGCCCGGGCCAGTTATGAAATCTAAGATTTCAGTTTTAGCTTGATTGTCTTCAGGATCTGTCTATATGTCCCTTTCCCAGTCACGAATTTCCTGGCGAGTTTTGGATGAATTTCCCCCGACATACGTTGCTGCAAGATTCTCTAGAATCTCCAAATTTGATTTCCTCCCGCGTTTCTTTGGGGTTGGCTCAAATTGAATTTGTTGTTTTCCTTTTGCAATTTGGGAGGAGGACCGACGCTTCCCCATGTCGAACCAGAACGTAAATATCAACACTGACATGTAGCAATACACAGTAAGGGAAAAATCAACATTAAGGAACCACCAAGTTTTCAACCCGTTAGCATCAATGGTGTTGTTAATAAACCATCTAGGCACTTCTAGCCTTCGGAACCTAGGATTTCCACAATACATTAAGGCATTTTGACTACCTATAGCATAGTAAGCCAAGGACCCTGTTTCCGAACACAACTTCCCATACCTCTGGACAAAGGTGACCGGGAGAGAATGAAGCGGAACAAAGCGCACATGGTTGTTGAAGGAAAGACTCCCGAAACCCATATTCACAATAAAACCCAAACCCAGCAAACATGGAAGACTCATCCACAGAAGCGAATGCGTACATAAATGCCACAGAATGTCCCATTGGGTTTGAAAATTACCTCTACTGAAGTGAATCATATAGCATCTCAAAAATTAAACCTTAAAGCAGCTATTACAAAGACCCATACAGCATCTATGACACTCTTTATCACTAGTAACTGCCCAAACCCAATGGCTAACCCTTCCTACTATATTCCTCCACGATACCTTCAGAGTGCCAAACAAAACTGGCTTAATTCTGGGCTTAGAGCTAAAAGGATTGGCAGCACAGTGATTCAGATTTGTTAACAGGTTGAAGGGGTCTCAGAAGCATGGGTTAACCGGCAGCAATTTAGGAGAAAAACTAAAAACCATTACAATAACAAAATCCACCATTTTAATCACCAAGGGACTCGAGACCACATCGACTGAAACAATGATAGCAAGGAGAAAAATTTGTACATACCACCACCTTGTGAAGTGAACAGTGCGCGGCTTCCTCCACTGATGCCTCCAAACGCTTGCATGCAGAGAGCGATGCATGCACGAATGAAGGCGAGGAGTAGGCTGACTTACTGTTTGTAAAACATTCCCTCGGCAGTCTGACAGCACAGGCTGTCCACCCTGCGTATTCATTAAAGAACGGATTTTCTCATATTTCTGTGAGATGAAACTCCAATGCACTATTATGATGCTTGATGGTTTGGAGGACAGATTATCGACCAACTTTCAACACCTCTTAATTACTTTCGGACAGATGTACACCCCGAAAGGGGGTATTATGTATTAGTTACACTACATTAAAGTCTTTTTCAATAATCTACCATCTAATATAATTTCCCTACCATTGTATTAATTATATATTTGGATAACAGAGTCGGAATTTAGCGAAAGACTTGGTGAATGAAGCCAAGCCACATTTTCACAAGTCGTGCACTATGGGAACGAGGCCGCATTTTGTATAGTCAGAATATGCATTAGTGATGCCATATGATTCTTTAAGGCTTTCAGATATTAAGTCGAGTATTAGTTATAATTACAGAAGCAGAATGACAGAGATAGATATAGATTAGACACGTATCATCTGACACAAACAACAGTTTCTCGACACAGAATTTCCACTAGTCATGAGCGATCATTCTCAGAAACTTTCACATATAAAGTGATACATAAGTCATAATTATTATCAATCTGACGATAGGTCTCAAGTTTTTAAGAATTACAATTTCCATATTTGTGGAGAACACGGGACACATTTGTGTCGTGTATAGGGCAAATATCTATCTATATATAAGCAATACTTTTCAGAATTTATAATTGCTAATTTTTTTTAATTATGAAAGTATTTATATCTATGAAATTGTATGTTCCTGTGTAATGTAAGTTACGAGGGTTTTAAAATTATAAAATATAGATATTTCTAATTAGATTTTAAATTTTAGTGTATATTAGTGTATATGAATATTTGTGAAATATATAAATTATTTTAAAATGAATTAATGTTATCAAAAGTGAATAAAAGAAGTGTGAATTTGAAATTTATGGTAAACTATTAATTGATATAGAAATTATAAATTCAAGTTATATATTTTTATAGTTACATATTTTTTGGCTAAATATTAAGAATTATATGTTTGTATACCTTAGTTACTTAGATTAGAATGTACAATGAAGTAAGTTATTGCAATCATTAATATATCTAATTATTAAAAGATTTAAATATCAAGAGACAACAATCGGAGATATACAAGACTCATTTGAGTCAAACCTTGTGAATTTTAAACCAACCACCTAGGGTGACCCTTTAATGGAAGGGATAACCCAAAGGATAAAAAGCTTTAGGTAGATAACGTTATATGTCTCCATATTTTGAGAAATGGGAGGATTTTCCCCTTTCTTCCTCAATAAAGAGATGAGAATCACATCAATAAAATCTCATTAAAAAATAAAATCTAGAAAGAGATATTTCCTTAGAAAAAAATCAAATGAGAGATCAAATAAATATACTAAATATCTTCCTTCTTTCAAAGAAGAAAATATACACAATACCACCTACAATTAAGGGGGTATGTCACTTATCTAGATCTAGCCCATTTCTCATCTAGTGAAACCATTAAAACTCACATAAAGGTAATTTTTAATAATAAGTTAAAGACTATTATTACCATGTACAATGATATAACATTAAGATCATCATTCTATAGATATAAACAAAGGTGGGAATTTATATTCATGCATATTCTTATGAAAAAAAAAATTATCAGGTAACTAATCTCATGTGCATAAACCAAACCTCAAATAGGGTTTATGTATAAACATATAGAAAAAAAAAGATACGGGAGATGTGTAGGTGTATGTAAGAAAATATGTAAACACTTTTACATATTGACTGAATATGTTGAATTTATATTAATATATTCAATTTAGAATATGTAATGTAAATATTTACATGTTAGATGAATTAAATAATAATAAATGTTAACAATAATATTGAGGGAGATGTTGCAATGTCCTTATAAAATTAAAAGTAATAAAAATAATAAAATTCAATTTCTTTGGGTTTAGTAATAAATTTACTAATAATTTTTAAATAAATAAAAGAAAATCATAATATACATATAAATTAACATATATAACATATAAGTAGAAGCTATAAGTTAAGATTCATTTTACCTTATAAATTCAAATAATGATCATGTAGGCATATTTAAATTTAATTAATAAATGCATAAAAACTTCAATAATAATCCTAAACTTACAATACAACAATATTTTTAATTATATATATTGTAACGTTCATTCATATAAATTAACCCTCAATAATTTTTTTTTACCTTAAATTCCCATTCTAGCTACTTTAGGATGTTAAAAAAATTATATATTACAAAGAAATGCAACACAAAATATACAAAAACACAAACATAGAAATCATATAAAACAAGAGAGACAAAAATATATGTGGTTCACCCAATTTGGGATACATCCACCCTGAACTGCAAGTCCTTCCTTTATATTATCCAGCAAAATGAAGAGACACAACCTACAACAAAGCCGCTATAATATCCTCTGTTCTCTCTCACAATATCTGTATTTTTTTCTCGCTCTGAGAATACACATGCAATACACATTCACAATACAATTCTCTCATACAAAATGAGGGGTTGCCTCCTAGGGAAAAAAATGCTAAATTAAACATAAGTTCTACCGTCAGCTCATTCGCCTAATGAACGGCTCAGATTAACTAGAAATTACAATACTTTTACAAGGAAATTTTACATTTGTTTTTAGCTTCAGGGTGTTGCCCCAGAAACCCCCCGCCACGGGGGGCTCCATAAAGTCACTGCCACCCCCCCTGGAACCCCAGGCAGCATTTAATTATGGAAACATTTTCACGCCATTAATAATAGGGGTCCAACATTATGATACAAAATAAAGAAGATAATCAGGTTTCACACCCAAAAATCTCCCACTTGGAGACTGGTTGTAGTAACTCCTTTGCTACTTCATTTGCTGGACAATTACTCCACTTTGGACCTGGTTGTTTCTCATCTTCGTCATCATACTTCAAGACCAATTGAAACTAAGAATAATCTCAGTTTCTCCCTGGTTACAACTTTTGTTAGCATATTTGGATGATTCTAGCTAGTGTGTATCTTTTCCAGCTTCAACTATCCATCTTCCAATACTGACCGTATGAAAGGGTACTTGAGCTGTATGTGTTTAGTCCTGGAATTAAATGATGAGTTCTTTGCAAGATGAATAGCACGCTGGCTATCACTCTATAACATGCCCATATCATGCTTCTTACCAAATTCATCCATACACCTTTGTAACCAAATCATTTCTTTACTAGCCTCTGTAGCAGCAACATACTTTTCTTCTATTGTTCAAAGTGCAAAAACACTTTGGATTTTTGAAACCCAACTGACAGTTATTCCACCTACAGTAAATACATACCCTGTAGTGCTCCTCCTATTATCTATGCCACCTACCATATCTGCATCAACATATCCATATAGAGCAATGTTTGAACCACCAAAGCATAATGCTTGATTTGTGCTACCTCTCAAATATCTGAGAATCCATTTCACTGGCATCCAATGTTCGTTTCCTATATTGTTCATGTACCTGCTTATAACTCCCACTGCATGTGCAATATTAGGCCTTGTGCAGACCATTGAATACATTAATCAACGAACTGCTGATGCATATGGAACTTTAGACATATAATCCATTTCTTCTTGGGATTTTGGGCACAGCTCCTTACTATTTTTGAAATGGCTAGAAAAAGGTGTACTAACTGGTTTTTAATTCTGCATATTAAATCTTTTCAACACCTTTTGTATGTACTCGTTTTGGGACAATGTTAATTTGCAATTTTTCCCGTCTTTAGTTATTCTCATACCAAGTATTTTTTTTGCAGCTCCTAAATCCTTCATTGCAAATGAATATGCCAATTTTCTTTTGGGAATATTTATTTCCTACATGTTAGACCCTGCAACAAGCATTTCATCTACATACAATAACAATATAATATAGCTACCATTATTTTTCTTTTTCAGATAAACACAATGATCAGAGTGACATCTAGTATAATCTTGTTCAGACATAAACTTTTCAAATTTTAGATACCACTGCCTTGGAGCCTGTTTTAAGCCATACAAACTCTTCTTTAACCTGCACACTAATTTTTCTTTCCCTTTTTCCTCATATCCTTCTGGTTTCTACATATAGATCTCTTCCTCCAAATCTCCATGGAGAAATGTTGTCTTTACATATAACTATTCAAGATGAAAATCTTCCGTTCATACAAGACTTAAAATACTTCTGGTTGAAGTCATCTTAATAATAGAAGAAAATATTTCATCAAAATCAATACCTTTCTTCTGTGCAAACCCTTCACCACAATTCTAGATTTGTACCTCTATTTTAATCCATACTATTCGTTCAGCCTGTAAACCCATGTATTCTGCAATGTAGTTTTACCTGCAAGCAACCTAACTAAGTCCCAAGTTTGGTTATGTATTAAGGAGTCCATCTCTTCTTTTATGGCTAGCTCCCACTTCTTCTTGGTTTCAGCCTGTATTACTTCTTCATAACATCCAGGTTAACCAGAATTAGTCCACAATAAATAATATAATGAAGGAGAGTATCGTTCATGGGGTCTTCTTATCCTAGTAGATATTCTAACACTACTTTTAGGTGTTTGAGGTGTCTTTTGTTGTTGTGGTGGCTATTGTTGTTGTGGTTGTTAATTATTCTTATTATTTTCAGAAAAACTTACTTTTTCTATGATCTCATCAAGAACTATGTATTCTTTTTTTTCTTTTTCCTGTTTCTTTTCCTTCAACTCATTCTTATACAACACCTTTTCATTGAATATTACATCTTTTCTCCTATTTTTTTTGTGATTTTTATAATCATATAAGAGATAACCAAAATCATTAACACCATGTCTAGTAAAGGTACATTTCTTTGATTTTGCCCCAAGCCTTTTTCTATTTTCATTATTAATAGGGACAAAGGCCTCACAACCAAAAGGCTTTAAAAAATAGTAGTTTACCTTTTTACCAGTCCATGCTTCCTCTGGAATACCACCATTAAATGAACTTGAAGGCCCTTTGTTTATTAGATAAACAACATTATCTACAATATCTGCCCGAAATTGTGAAGGAGATCCTGCATGCAATCTCATGCACCTTGCATGCTCCATGACTGTTATGTTCATCCTTTATGACAAACCATTTTATTGTGGTGTTCTTCAAACTGTATTCTCTTTGCAAATTCCATGCTCTGAACAATACCTATCAAACTCTTTGTTGCAATATTCACCTCCATTGTCTGATCTCAGACACTTCAAATTATTTCCTGTCTCAATCTCAACCAATGCTTTCCATTTATTGAAAGTCTCAAATACATTAGATTTATTTCGAATACAATAAATCCAAGCTTTTCTAGTTGCATCATTAATAAAAGTAACATAATAACGAGAGCCACTAAGAGATGATACCTGAGCAGATCCACATACATCTATATGCAAAAGCACTAATTTTCTGCTCTTCTTTTCTTTCCAAAATCTGAGAAATCTGACTCTCTTCTATTTTCCATAAATAAAATTCTCACAGAAATCCAAATCAATATTCTTCAAACCTGGCAACAAATTTCTTGAGTGAAGAATCTTCATCCCATTCTCACTCATGTGTCCGAGTCTATGATGTCATAATGTTGCATCTGCTTCTTTGGAAGTTAAAGAACTAACAGAGCTATCAATACCATTGCATAAATAAAATGTACCAACCTTTTCTCCTTTTTCTATTACCAGGGCTCCTTTGGTGACCTTCCAAGTTTTATCTGTGAAAGTTGTAACACAACCTTCACCGCCTAACTGCCCTGTTGAAAATATATTTTTCTTTATATCTAGAACATGCCTTACCTCCTTTCATAAAAGTTGGTTTCCATTCTGTTGTTTTCCTTGAACATAGTCATGGAAATATTTCTTATTAGGTGTGGCATGGAATGAGGCCCCTAAATCTACCACCCAGGAATCAGTAATATTTTCTAAAGAAAGAATCAAAGCATATTGTAACACATCACTTGTCACATTTGCTTCATTATTTTTTTGTTTTTGTGTGTCTCCTTCTTTTCCCTTCCGAGTTCTACAGTCTTCCTTTAGGTTTCCTTTCTTTCTGCATTTCTAGCACACTATCCCCGATCTGGACTTGGATCTTCCTTTCCTTAATTTACTGCAATATGCTGAGCTCTTTCCTCTTTCCATTTTTCTTCCCCTAGTCTCTGCATTCAAAGCATTACTAGATGTCTCATCAGAGCTTTTCTATCACATCTCCTGACTAAGGATAGCACCGACAACATCATCAAACTTTGAAGTACTATATCTAGAGATAGAGTTACTAATGGCCATAACTAAACCATTCCAACTTTCTGGCAATGAGCACAGAAATAATAGAGCCCTAAATTCATCATAAAAATTTACCCCTACAGAACTTAACTTGCTGGTAACCGTATTAAAATAATTTAAATGGTCTAAAACAAATCTACCTTCCAACATCTTCATATTAAACTAAACATTTCATAAGAAATACCTTGTTTGATGCCGAGTGTTTTTCATATAGTTTCGTCAATGCATTAATCAAACCCTCTGTTGTTATTTCCTTCGAAATATTGAAGGCTATCAATGCCGTGAGGCACAACCATATTGTTCCAAGTGTCTTTCTATCAAGAATCTCCCATTCTACATCTATCATAGTCGTTGGCTTCTTTGTTTTTCCACTCAATGGTAGGTACAGATATTTATGATACAAATAATATTCCATCTACATCTTCCATAGTGAGAAGTTTTGGCTGTTAAATTTCTCAACCCTAAACTTACCATCTTCCGCCATTGCTTCCACTCGAACTAGGAACCCTTCTTTCCTGCAAGTTTATCATCCAAATAGACCTTCAGCTCTGATACTGGTTGTAACAAAAATTATATATGATAGAGAAATGAAACACATAAAATATGCAGAAACACAAACACAAAAAACATATAAAGAAAGAGAGACACAAATATACCTGGTTCACCCAATTTGGGCTACGTCCACCCTGAACAGCCAGTCCTTCCTTTATATTATCCAACAAAATGAAGAGATACAACCTACAATAGATTCGTTGTAATATCCTTTGTTCTCTCTCACAGTCTCCCTATCTATGTATTGCTCTGAGAATACACATGCAATACACAGCCGCAATACAATACCCTCATACAAAACGAGGGGTTTCCTTCTAGGGAAAAAAACCCTGAAACCCCCTAGACCCCGTAGGCAACGTTTCATTACGGGAAGGCTGCCCCCCACTAGACCCCCCAGGAAACTTTTAATTACGGGCAGTGTTGCTGCCCCACTAATAACAGGGGTCCAACACTATTATTCAAAATAAACAAGACAATAAGGCTCCACACCCAGCATATGAATCATTATACTAGATTATAATTGTTGAAAACCAATAATCTTACGTTAATTATTTTTACTAGAAACTAGTGAATATAAAGTCACGATCTACAATATATATATATATATATATATATATATCGAAATCATAAACAAAGTGTCAAGTGACACTACCATATCATATGATAGTCTTTGGGCTCATCATACCATACAAATCATATATTCATAATTATTATAAAGTTTACAAGCTTGATTGCTCCTGTTTCAAGGTGGATGAAATATACCCATTATGTTCATCACTATGTTGATGGTACAAATAATAATCTCAGCATATGCTATCCATTCCATGGGTTAGGAATTTAATATGAGATTTATGGACCTCGCAGTTTGGAACCTCGATTTCTGTTGTGATCCCATTGCGTTGGCGTGTGGCTCTGTTTCCTCCGTAGATATGCTCGCTACATCAATGGTGGAGGTTGATAAAGGGTTCATTAGGGTATTATCCTACCCCTGTATGAACCCTAACCACTTCATTATTGTGCCACTGCTACTATCTTCTTTGAGCTTTGCAGCTATGGGGTTTCCACTGCATAGGGTTTTTCTCACAAAGGCTCTAAAAATGGTGAGCCTCCTCCACTGCTATGTCGTTGTGTTTCTTCTTATTTCCAGAATATCTACTATTTATTTTTGGATGAGCCTTCATGCTCAGGATTTCTGTTGCTAGTTAATAAAATTCCTTCGCATTTCTGTTGTTCATAAAGGTTCAATCAGAGTGTGGCCATGGCGCCCAGTTTTCTGCCAAGCTCTCTCCACTAGTATTTAACTAATGGTATTTCTCCTTTGCTTCGGTCACTAGTAATTTTTTTTCCTTATTCGGTTTATCTAGGCATTTGCGTCTTTCTTCTATCTACCTTTAGAACCTAAATCTTTCCATTTTATCTTTTGTGACCTTACACATTCTCATACCCAGAATTATCTTCTTGTTTTACAGGTTTGAGGGCACACTGTTTCTGGTCGACCCAAGGTAAGGATATTGATTTACTTATGGTCTAGAAATCTTGGGTTAACAAAGAAAATGCTTTGTTTTAAGTTTTTCCTAACTATTATGTGCTTTTCACCCTGAAGGTAATGTTTCCATCCTCGTTTTCTGCTGCCACATTCACCTTCATCTATAGTAGTTACATACTAAATAATATTTGTTTTATTTTAGGTGCATTTGTTAATTCCTCGGTTGTTTGTTTAGTTGTTTCTCAACACCATTCCTCTGGTTCAAGGGTTTATATTCATATTGGCCCTTTGAGGTTTTAATTATCATTTATTTCCTTACAGAGGTCGAGAGTAGTTAACTCTGATATTGACAAGGTTTTTAGTGGCCATTTTTTTAATTATCCTTCAACTGTGTATAGCTACCCCTAAGTGTTTTCATTACTTCTTGTTTTACATTTTTATGTGTGTGTGTGTGTGTATGTCCCATTGGCACCACTAGAAACAATGTCATGGGTTCTCTATATTCGACTGCAGGTTGGTATTAAAACCACCCAAGCGTTTAGTTGAAACTTCTAACCATGAGGTTCCAATTTGCTTGTTTAATAATTTATGGTTTACTAATTTCACCGGATTTATCCTTTTTTTCTCTGTGTTCTATAATTTAACCGGACTGTGCTCAAGTTCGGATTTTCTTGTGACAATTTTCATTGTAATTTTCAATATTATCTTTGTTTCTCTTAGGTGCATGATTTCGGTTTCTACCTTAAGCTTTATAATTGATTATTTTCCATGCTCTATGGTTCCCCCATTTGAATAATTTCCAAGTTATGTTTAAAGTAATATGTATTCAATTTTTTTTATTGTCTATGATTAACCCTTGTTTCGTTTTCTTTATTGCTTAGCCATAATGGAATATTATTTCTCTGTAATTGCATAATATCTTGTAGATTCATATTATCTCTTTGCAAAGAATTACTAGATTTAAGACTGTATAATGTTATGAATAAGAATTACCAGTTGTTTCATAATCTTTATTTATTACAGTAACTTTTGTTTTACTCAAAGGTTTAATAGTTTGACAGTTTATGTTATTTGCCTCAGCTTCTAGCTTTATTCTAGATGAGTTTCTAGACCACTCTGAGGGGATTTTTCCATTAGTCCGTGTACTAGTTAAATTCTTCCTACACGACAGACAATCTTGTTCTTGGGATTTTCTTCCTAAGTTTAAATTGTCAAAACTGTATGTTTACAATTTCCAACAAGGGTTATCTAGTGATTTCTTTAATTCTCTTCTGCATAGAATTTGCATTATATAATGATAAAATTCATAAGCATGGAAAATTTTCATTAATCTATTTCCTACAGAGCTTTCTATTTCTGTAATTTCTTTTGCTAGAAAATCACATAAAATAAAATTTATGTTTATATATCTAAGCATACATTTCATATGGAATATAAAATATTCTTTTTTATTGTAATTTACTTATCTCACATTCTGTAAACTCTGATGGTTGTCGCCCAACTTTAAGTGAGGCAATGACATCCTCTACTCCCCTTGTGCTCCTCATGAAAGTAGGAAATCACAGCAGTAGGAAATCACAAGCGTTATTATGATACCACTTGTAATTTTCACTCATATAAGCTAACCCTAAATAATATTTTTTACCTTAACTTCCCATTCTAGCTACTTTAGGAATCATTATCATAGATTGTAATTGTTAAAAACTAAGAATCTTACCTTAATTATTTTTACTACAAATTACTAAATATAAAGTCATGATCTACAAAATAAAACTATATATATATTCTCATATTGAAATCATAAACAAAGTTTAAAGTGACACTACCATATCATACAATAGTCTTTGGTCTCATAATACCATACAAATCTTATATTCATAATTATTATAAAGTTTACAAGGTTGTTTGCTCCCGTTTCGAGGTGGATTAAATATAACCATTATGGTCATAACTATGTTGATGGTAAAAATAATAATCTTGGCATATTCTATCTATTCCACACGTTAGGAGTTTAATATGAGATATATGGACCTCTTAGTCTGGAACCTGGATCTCTGTTGTGATCCCATTGCGTTGGCATGTGGCTTCATTTCCTTCATAGATATGCTTGCTACATCAACGGTGGAGGTTGATTATTGGCTCGAGGGGTCCTAACCCAGGTTCAGAGGTTAAGGTTTTCCAACAAACCCCTATACTATTGGCCCTCTAGGCGATGACCTACTTACGCAGGCCAAGGTCTCACTCAAAGTGGTATGGGAGGGTGCTGGAACTAGGTTTTTGCACCCTAAGAGAGAGAGTAGGTAATTCAAGGCAGATCTGTACTATAACTTACTAGGTTCGCACATAAAGAGGTTATTCGCAGACCTTTTAACAATGTTATTAGCATATACTCAGAACACAGCTATCACATCTGATCAATTACAGTTGCATCCAAGTGCGCATCACCAAATATCATAACAGATTACTATAATCATAGCCAATCAAAAATCACATATATACTTATGCAAAAACAAAGATACATTCATAGCTAAATAATCATCATAGATACGCTTCAGCAATAAACATAACTGATCTAGATAGCACACATATACTTTAATAATACTTCTCATTCATTAACATTCAGATTCACTTACAACCAAAACCAACCCACGCACATGGCCTAGTAGGGTCTGCACATAGCAGGACTGATGATCTCTGTGCACATAGCCAGCAAGAGTCCTTACAAAAAACAACCCAAAATAGAATCATTCTTAATTCATTCCTACCTCTAGACTCAAACTATTCATCTATTTATATCGATGTAGCCTACGCTTTTCTGTGGCCCACAAACCGTGGTTTGCAGACTCTAGGTCTACCCTTTGACCAATTACAATGCGTTCGGTGCTTTCACCTGCCCCAAAACCCTTGCGTTAGACTAATTAGTACAAAAATTATACAAAATTCACAGCTTAGGGAGCCTCGTTCCAATAGGCCCCCAACACAATCTTGTGACTTGTCCCGAGTCACTGTGGCTATGGGTTTTTCATGTTCTCCTGAAGTTGCTTGATTGCATCAACCAATGGGGGAAACACTCCTTCACTTTGAGCAACAGCATTCTGGGCAATCTCCACACACTTCTGCGAATTTGGGCCTTCTGTAGTAGCAGCGATGCTCTCCAAAGTTTGGTTCAATAGCTTAATGGTGACATTGACATCTTGAGATAGCTTGAGGGCCTCATTTTCCCATGGCTTGAGGTGATCACTCAAAGTCTTCTTCCGCTGCCGGAGAGCTTCCATATTGTCTCAGAGTGCATGGCCGGTGCGCAGTCACACTAAATGCTGAGCAGGGACTAGAGTGGTTAGTGTAGCCTCCATTTGTTCAAACTCTTCTTCTTTCAGACGCAGTGTTTGGTTGATTTCGCATAGGAGATGGTCGCGCTACACCTTGGTCCACAGATGCATAGTTTTTACCAATAGTTCTTCACCCTGAGCGATTTGACTTGTAATGACATTGGTGGTCTTCATGACTAGCACAGCTCACTGGGCCCTTACCTCAGGTGGTGTTTTTGCCTGTAACTTGGCCTACAACGCAGAAATCTGTTGTTCCATATCCATCTTGACCACTTGGATCTCGGTCCTTGAGGCATTTAGCGCTACAACCAACCCCTCAATATTCGTATAGCAGGTTCCAAAAGCTGATATATCTTTGGTGACGTCTGCGCAGAGCCTACTAATTAGGTGCTCCAACTCTGTCTGCTATGCGGCGGCGAGGGTACATGAAGCCTGTGCTTGGGATACCTCACTAGTTTTTTCTTCAATTGTCTCCTCAGCTATATTGAGCTACTGGTGCACTTGACGGTCTCTGTCTTTAATGTCTTTGAAAATGGATGCATGAAGGATTTGTAACGGCTCATGCAGTAGGCGGGTGAGATCCAACTGTACCTCTACGCAGGACTAGACTTGCACTCTTAAGTCAGGTGGACTCAGTATGAGGGTTGCGCCAGGTAGAGGGCAGAGGTAGCTTACCGACATACTAATTACTGGGTTGTTGGTTTCTCGGGTCGACCTTGCCTAAATCATACTGGTCTACAAGGTATCAGTTTTGATCTGCACAACCTGGAGCTCTGGCTGGAGTGTATCAACTGTGGCTTTCTGTCGTTCTTCCAGAGCCAGCCATTTGTCTTCCGCAGCCAGCGTGACCACATCTGCAATATTCTCTATGTACTCTTTTGTCAGTGTAACTCCTGTGTCACGTTCCAGCCGTTGAGCCAGTTGATTCTTCCGTGGCCCTTTAATAGAGTCACCAGTCCTCTTCGTACCTAAATGGGATTCAGCACCTCCTGCATCCAGACCTTCTATGTCGATATCTTGCTGCAAATCCTTCTGCGATGCCAGTTTTGTTCCCTTCCCAGTACTCTTACCCTGCTATGAACCCTTCTACGATGCCGGTTCCACGCCCTTCCCAGTACTCTTACCCTATCCTCTGGTTTCTTTGGTGATGTCGGGCGGGGTGACCTTCATGGTGCTCATCCCTGCAGTGTCCTTCGTACCTAATTTGAATCCAAGCTTGCAATGTGGAGGCCAAGTCATAATTAGGCAGTCAATTTCCTCATCAGCAACCATGTATGGGAGTGAAACCCATGTTGGATCCTTGCAGCCTCTAATCTATACATTATGCATGGTTACTTGAAACGCTACAATGCTTTTGTACTTTGGGTTCAACCAATAAGGGCACTACTTCACAGGGCGAGCATCTAGTTTTAAAGTGATGCACATGACCCCTAGGTCCCCTGTAATCCCTTTGAGTTCTAAGAATTTTTTTAGGAATAAGTCCTAATATTCTATGAGGAGTTCTACAACTTTTCCTATAGTATCATCATCCCAGTAATCCCCAATTTTAGCCATCTTAGGTTGCTCCTCTGTTCCAATGTTGGCTTCTTTAAGCTTCAGTGGCTTAGTGAGACTGATCGTCTGTAGTGGGGGTCCAGATACTGCGTTCTCTCCCTCCAACTCTGAGATAGACACATTCCATGGGTCTTCATCACATTCCTCTATTGCTAAATTACAGTAGATGACAATAGAGTTTCCCATATGAGTGCCCCATGTGCTATGCAAGGGCATGATTTATCGAATACTAAGGCATCTATATCCTACAGAGCTTCGTTGAGTGCCTCTGTTCCACCTACCAACCCAAATGTTCCTAAAAAATCATCCTTTAATGTTTGCCAGTGGTGGGTGCACTGGTGTAGTTCTGCATCTAAATACGATGCAGTGGGGATTGGCCCCAAGGCATGAATGAACAGGTGAACCCATTCTTCTGTAGTTCATTCGCACCATTTCTCCAGCCATGTGGACAAGTGTTCACGTGGGTCCCCTGGGCCAAGGAAAGTATTTACACGTAGGTGAAATGGAGGTTCAAACCATAGGACCATCATGTCATGACACTCTTCCCAATCCTGGAACGTCCCTTTATGCATGTCCCACTATCTTGTTGGGGTTGTACACATGGATAGATTAAGGGCCCATAGCCTTCGCTCCCGTGGGACTTCAGCTTCAAATTCTCACAAAAAATCCATAATACTACCATAACCATCAAAGTAGGGCAGTTCTCTTACCTCTGAGGAGATGCATCGAAATTTATTTGTGATTCTAAGACATCGTAGTGCAGATACATCATGTAACCGATTTTTCCAATTTTCTATCTCCTGATCGGAGTCAGAGAAGAATTCGCTATCCTTTTCCCAGCAAAGCACACCATCAACTGTAGGATTGATCCAATATTTGTCCCAAATGGTTAACTTATAGATGTCATCCACATCCTCTTCTTCACGCATTGGTTCCGTATACCCTTCTCCTTCCGCAGGTTCTAGGGGAACTATCACCCTTGTACCCTCATTCTCAAACACCATGCTTCTTTTCTTTAGGTTGATAATGCCTCCCATATCTATTTCCCAATCCAATCCTAGGAGCGCAGGATAGGGGTCCGCATCTTCCACAATCAGAATGACCTCAAAGTCGGCTCAGACCTTAACTTCTGCGATATCTATCGTAATTTTGGACAGTCTTCCCAACGGTATGATCTTCTGATGGTTGGCCATGCGTAGCTAGATAGTTGACCATTCCAACTTAGGTTCTCCCATTCGCTGCCAAGCTTTATTGGGCAGTACGTTATCATCTGATCCCTGGTCCAAAATAACTTGATCCATTTCATAGTCGCCACTCTGTGCTGTTAGCTGCATTTCCTGAACAATGCGTTTCTTATGCTTGTAAAGTTTGTGCACATCCTTAACTTCTGGGGGCGGGTTATTTCTCTCTGCACAACTGTCTATTAGTGCTTGCAGGTTTCCTACTACCTTCTGGTTGTGTAGTAGCTTAATACATGCATGTAGAAATTTTTTAACTTCATTGTATGTTCTATAGTTTGCTGGAGCTTTTGAAGTAGGCACCTCATCCTTAGTAAAGTCCTTACGAGCTGCAATGAAGGTTTACCTTTCCTTCTATATGTCCAATATTTCCTGTTTGACCGTGGCTTTCCGGATAAGAGGTTCAGCTTCAGCCTTCTCCTTGGCTCCTCCAATAGCCATCCCGCTACGCATTATGACATTAATCCTTGGTCCTTCATCACGTGGTTCCGCCTCAACCCTCTGTACATTCTACGTAGGTGTCTATTGTTTTTCTTGAATTTTTGCTATTAGAATTGGACCTACTTCAATCACATGGTATAGTTGTCTACAATAATGGCAAGATTGTCACGCAAGGTTCACACAGTCCCTTGCAAAGTTCCTTATTTCCCCACAGTTGTAATAGATTAATTGTCCTCTTCCCCGACCTGCGCCTCCACCACTCTCCCCCCCCCCCCTGCCCCTGGCTTGGGAGCCTCCTCTAATTGAGGAAGATAGTGGTGAAGAAGGATCAGCCTATACCCTTTATAGGTTTCCTTGATCTATCATCAAGTAATACGTTCGGTAATTATGCTTGTGATGCCCCGCAGAGGAGCAGAATTGACACCATTGTTATTTCAATTCTGGAATGTAAGCACCAAGACAGGGACAGTGGTTAGTATCATGTAGCCCGCCAACACGACAATCAGTGCACCATAATTTTGGACCACTTGGTCTCGCATCCTCCTTAGGGCGCAATGGGCTAGGTCCCCTAGTCTGCATGTAATATGTCAGCAGAGGACACTGATCCTTGGTACGGCCGGACACCCTGAATCTTATGCACCATATGTCTGGACCAGCCTATTTCCCCCATTATTTTTGTAGGTTTTATATTTCAAGGTGCATTGCCTCCAACTACCCCTGGATCTGTTTTAACCCAAACTGAGCATCGTCCCTTGGTGCAGCCTCTAGTTTCATGGCAATCTACAAGGCCCACTCTTGTGTTGCGATCGATTGTTGACCCATAGGTCCACGCAGGTGAGGCAATAGCATAGAGATAAACCATTCCTTGTGTTTCCTATCATCATACTAAAATTCCCCATCTCTGATAACCTTTTTTAGCTGTTGATCAAGTTCCCATACTAATTCAGTGGGTCCTTGCCTAAAGTATTTCAAGTCGACCACTATTTGAGAGTAGGACTTAGGCTTCCGGAACTATTGTTTTAATGCTATCTTAATCTCCAGAATAGATGGATCTACGTGATGTCCTATGTACCCCATATACCAATCCAAGGCCCTTTCTTCAAAGGCGAGCGATAGCTGCACTCTCTTTACAACGTCGTTAGCCACATTTTTCACAGCCCATATTGGTTTTGCGACAAACCAAAATCAGTCCATATCTTCGTCCCCTACACCCTTAAAGGTAGGTAGCTTCATGTGCGTGGCCATATCGTCTTCTGGTGGTGAAGGAGGTATGGGTGAGTTCTTACCCTTATGCTGACTTGAAGGTGGTGTAGCTGGATGATTATCTCCTGCGTGCATAGTTGACTCTTTTAGTGGGCTATATATGGATCTATCCCCTTCTCGATTGGTTCCGTAATAATTACCACTTTGAGTTTTACTTTCGCTATGATAAAAGTTCATTCATTCTGTGTGGCTGCATAGAATTCTCTTTTCTCACAATAATATCTTGATTAATAATGGAAATGTTTTCAAAAACTTACCCTAGAAACCTTTGAAGAACCTTCACTCTACTTCAGAATAGGATATGAACTGATCAAATGTGAATTTTGTCACAAATCCTCCCAACATGATATCGACCGAGTGATCTACCATATGGGTGATGGTATTGTCAGTTGTTTCCAAATACTAGATCAACTCTGGAGTCCTTTGCATGACCTGCTCATCCTTCCAACATGTCTGGGAATCTACGGGCCTGGCTAGCCACTCCTGCAGCTCGTGTGCAAAGGTTACAAAGAAAATTTGATATGCTTCAGTAAAAATATACTTATTTTTCCACTTCTCAGTTGTTAGCTTCGCGCTACAATTCTCTTTTACAGAAAATTCCTGAATCTATCTCTCTAACTAGTCTTCAATTTCTACATTCTCAAGTCTCCAATGTTCCCTTGGCATTACTTGATTTCGCTCAAAATTCTCCCAGTCTCACGAACAAAAACCTTTTTTTGGCTCTAGGGGTCCTAAACCAAGTTCATAGGTTAAAGTTTGCTAACAAACCCCTATACTACTGGCCCTTTCGGCAATGGCCTATTTGCGCAGGCTAAGGTCGCACCCGAAGTAGTATGGGAGGGTGTTGGAACCAGGTTTTCGCACCCTGAGAGAGAGTAGTTAATTCGAGGCAGATCTATACTATAACTTACTAGGTTCACATAGAATGAGGTTATTCGCAGCCCTTTTAATAGTGTTATTAGCATATACCTAGAACACAGCTATCAGATCTAATCAATTATAGTTTCATCGATGTGCACATCACCAAATATCATAACAGATTACTATAATTGCAACACATAACAGATCAGATATATACTTATGCAAAAAAAAAGATACATTCACAGCTAAATAATCATTATATATATGCTTCAGCAGTAAACATAATTGATCTAGATATCACATAGATACTTTAACAATACTTCGCATTCATTAAAATTTAGATCCAATTACAGCCAAAACCAGCCCGCACACACAGCCTAGAGGGGTCCACATAAAACATGACTGAGGATCTCTGCGCAGACAGCCAGCATGATTCCTTACCAAAAACAACCCAAAAAATATCTAACATTTTGCACGTAGCATTAGTCTTAATTCATGCCTACCTCTAGACTCAAACTATTCATCTATTTATGTCGATGTAGCCTACCCTATCTTGTGGTCCACAAAATGTGGTTTGCGAACTGTAGGTCTACCCTTTGACCCATTACAATGCGTTCGAGGCTTTGACCTACCCCAAAACCCCTGCGTTAGACTAATTAATACAAAAATTATACAAAATTTGCAGCTTAGAGAGCTGCGTTCCAATATTGATCTAGGGTTTGTTAGGGTATTGGCCTACCCCCGTCTAAACCCTAACCACTTCATTCTTGCACCTCCGCTACTACCGTTTTGAGCTCTGCAACCATGGGGTTTTCGCTGAGCAGGGTTTTTCTCATAGAGGCTCAGGAAATGGCGAGCCTCTTCCACTACTATGCTAGTGTGTTCCTTCTTACTATTGGAATATTTGTTATTTATTTTAGGAAGACTCTTCATGCTCAGTATTTGTGTCTTTGGTTAAAAAAATTCTTCTTCATTTATTTTGTCGACAAAGTTTCGACCAGAGTGTGGCCATGGCACCCATGTTTATGCCAGTATCTCTGTGTCGCTCTTTAATTGATGGAATTTCTCGTCTGCTTCAGTCATTGGTAATTTTTTTTTCCTTATTAGTATTTTTGTATTCCTTCTATCCAACTTCAGAAACTAAATCTTTCCATTTTATCTATTGTGACTGTACACATTCTCATACCCAGAATTATCTTCTTATTTTTTAGGTTTAAGGGCACATTGTTTATGGTTGACCCAAGGTAAGGATATTCGTTTAATTCTGGTCTAGAACTCTTGGGTTAACAAATAAATTTTTTGTTTTAATTTTTTACTAACTGTTATATGCTTTTCTCCCTGCAGGTAATGTGTCCATCCTCATTTTTTGTTGGCATATTCGCCTTCTCCTGCAGCAGTTACATACTAAAGAATCTTCGTTTTCTTTCAAGTGCATTTACTAATTCCTCAACTATTTTTTTAGGTGGTTCTCAACACTATTCCTCTGGTTCAAGGGTTTATAGTCATGCCAACCCTTTGAGGTTTTACTTCTTGTTTATTTCCCTATAGAGATCAACAGTAGTTAACTCTGATATTGACAAGTTTTTTAGTGATCTTTTTGTTAATTATCCTTCAACTGTGTAAAGTTACCCCTAAGTGTTTTCATTACCTCTTATTGTACATATGTGTGTGTGTGTGTGTGTGTGTGTGTGTGTGTCCCATTGGCACCACTGGAAACAATTTCATGGGTTGTCTATATTCGATTGCGGGTTCGTGTTAAAACCAACAAAGATTGTAGTTTCAGCTTCTTAGCGTGACGTTATGCTATGCTTGTTTAATAATTTATGGATTACTAAGTTTATTGGATTTACATTTCTTTTGTTCTATGTGCTCTAGACTTTAGCCGGACTGTGCTCAAGTTAAGCTTTTCTTCTGACATTTTTCATTGTAAGTTTCAATATTATCTTTGTTCATATTGGGTGCATGTTTTTGGTTTCTTCCTTAAGCTTTCTAATTGATTATTCACGGTGCTCTATGGTTCCCCCATTTGAATACTTTCTTGTTTATGTTTAAATTAAATTGTATTCAGAGTTTTTATTGTCTGTGATTAATCCTTGCTTCATTTTCTTTATCTCTTATCCTTAATGGAAGGTTATTTCTCTGTAATTTCATAATATCCTGTAGATGCATATTATCTCTTTGTGAATAATTACTGGATTTAAGACTTTATAATGTGATGAATAAGAATTATTAGTTCTTTCAGAATCTTTCTTTCTTACAGTAACTTTTGTTTTACTTAAAGGATTAATTGTTCGACGACTTGTGCTATTTGCCCTTGCTTCTAGCTTTATTCTAGATGAGTGTCCAGACCACTCTGAGGGGATTTTTCCCTTAGTCCGTGTACTAGTTAAATTCCACCTACAAGACATACAGTCTTTTTCTTGGGATTTTATTCCTATGTTTAAACTGTCAAACCTTCTATGATTACAGTTTCCACCAAGGGTTATCTAGTGATTTATTTTAATTCTCTTCTACAGAGACTTTGCATTATATAATGATCAAATTCATAAGCAAGGAAACTTTTCCTTAATTTATTTCCTACAAAACTTTCTACTTATGTAAGTTCTTTTGTCAGAAAATCACATCAAATAAAATTTATGTTTCTATATCTGAGCATACATTTCATATGGAATATACAAGATTCTTTTCCATTCAAATTTACTTATCTCACTTTTTGCAAACTCTGATGGCTGTTGCCCAACTAGAAGTTAGGCAATGACGTCCTCTACTCCCCTCGTGCTCCTCACCAAAGTAGGAAATCACAACAATATATCTATCCAAGGAGGTAGACCTCAGGACTCATGTCCAGTCTCTTCTCCTAATAATATAACAAAGATCCATTAGCTTTCCACCATCTCTGGATGCTCTCTTCCTCGAACTTCCCAGTTGTTCCTCTTTACCTGTACAGAACCCCTTTCCTCCTCTAGGATTTTCTTTTTATTCCCTGGAGGAAACTGTAGAGAACCCCTTTCCTCCTCTAGGATTTTCTTATTATTCCTTAGAGGAAAGGTAGCTTCCGGTAACTTCTTTATTGCTTTATTCATCTACTTTGGAGTCTTCGAAACTTTTTACCATGAGATTCATGGCATCATAACATAATTGAAATTTTATTTTCAAAAGTAAAAAACTTTAATTCACAACTTTTGATTAAACTATTTGTTAATTTTCTAAATAAAATTAAATACTGCACTGTCTAATTAAAATGTCCTTTTAACAAAATAACCATTAATTAAAATGTTTTTCAACAAAATAACCATTAAATACGGGTGTTACAGATATTCATGACCACTTTACCATAGATTTTATTAACTTGTAAATATGCTTTGTTACAACCAATACATATATAAAATTCATGTTTTTATATTGTATTTTTGTTCTTATTTTTTTTAGAGTGGTTATGAGAAAATTACCATGGTTGTTATTAGCTTACTAATACCACATGCCAAAAAAGTGTGTGTGCGTGTGTCTATATATATATATATATATATATATATATATAGAGAGAGAGAGAGAGAGAGAGTTTTGGGCAAAGGGACACTCTAACCTAGTATGGAATATATGATTCGGTCAAATTATATGAAATAATTATAAAATAATTTGTAGGGACACTCTAACATTTTGATTTGGTCAATTATATGAAATAATTTGTAAAAATATTATTTATATGATTATTTAAAGCATTTTGACTCAATGAAATTACATTAAAAATTAAATCAATTCAATAAAATAAAATATAAAATAAGATTAATAATTATAATTATTTTTTTTAATAATTAAAACAGCCTAGATCCATCTTAGCTCCATATATATGAAAATTTTAGAGAGATCAAATGTCTTTAGGTGCAAAAATTTATTATTTTTTACACTTAAAACAAAGATTTACGCCTTCACAAATTTGATCCATAATAAAAATAACTCTACACTAATAGAGATATCCATTCCACATAATTATTGCATATATCCAAAATAATCCATCAAAAAAATAAAATAAATAAATTCAAATATAAATACAAATAATTATAAAAATATTAAATTTTTTATTTTTTATTTTTTATAAAAAATGATCCAAAAAATTAATTCCAATTGAATTATTTTACATCCAACTCCCAGCTAAGACTATAAAATAAAAAATGTAATGTCAAGTTCATGATAATTGACCGCACTCAACCAAACCCACATATTCGAGAAATATAATAAAACCAACCACTACCATAATCTTCCCGGAAATGCACACAACCCTTGAATAAGCGATCATTCCTTCCATCTCCCACACCCACACAAAATACAGGTTGAATTAATTTTTCTAACGAGTAGTTTCTTAAGTAATCTATCGCCTCTATTGCTCCAATAAATGTAAGGGAACTTTAAATATGGTAATTTCTCTTCAATTCATGGCCTTGGCTGAGCTGTGATGGTTTTACAGCACTTACACACTAACATTTTCCAAACTCAAAAATATCTTTAACCAAAAATTGTTACTTTAAAACATCTCTTTTCTTCTCTCATCAACATCAAAACCCTTCGTTTTTACCACATGCTTTCCGTAGTCTCGTGCTCATGGGATTAGCATGCAAGTTGTAGTAAAGGAAGATATGGAAAATACATGAGATGAACATGATGAAAATGAGGTGAAGGTCAATGATGACGGATAATGAACCGGAGTTAAAAAAACTTTCATGATTGAAAATATTTTCAAAAAGAACTTGGATGATATACTTATGATGCATGGATAGACCATGCGTTACCTTCCAGGGAAAATAATTTGGGTAACTACATCTGAGTCAACCGAAAGAAAATGTGTTAAGAATAAATTATAAAGGTAGCGCAACTTACGATAAAGTATAATATCTCATTCTTCTTTGTTGTAACCTATAGTGGTTTATCTTGTAATAGTATCCCTAGTTTTACATAGTTTTTAACATAGGTTTCCAATAAGGACTTGTTCTTAATATTCAAACCACATACATATTATATATATATATATATATATATGATAATGAAAATATGGAGTAATCAAATCCCATATTTTTCTTTTTTTTAAATCTATAGTCGTTTATCTCGTAATAGTATCAAGACTTTTACATATTTTTTAACATACTTTTCCAATAAGGACTTATCTTAATCTTAGAACCTTATATATAATATATTAATATTCAAACCATATATATATATATATATATAAAAGAGAGACAATGAAAATATGGAGTAATCAAATTCCATATTTTCCATTTTTTAACCAATAGTGGTTTATCTTGTAATAGTATCTACACTTTTACATAGTTTTCCAATAAGAACTTGATCTTAATCTTAGAACCCTATATATAATATATAAAAGAGACATTGACATCATAGAGTAATAAAAATTTTATCTTTGCGCCGAGAGGCGCATCTACAGCCCAATATGACCCCGATGTCAGGTGTGTCATGTCCTCATACAAAATGTCGGCTTAAGTTTTAAATTAAAAAATAAAAATAAAAAATAAAGATCGCATTGTGCTAGAACATATATCAATTTCTAATACAATTATGTATTATTTATATAATTTGAATGGATAGAAAATTATATACGTGAATTTGAATGGATCATAAATTTACCTTTAACAAAAAAAATTACCACATTGAATTTCTAAATTAAGCAAAATTTTAAACATCTTTACTTTTTACTAAAGTCAATACCATTTCCTAAATCAAAGGAAAAAAGTTAATTCAACACAAACAATCAAAATGCAAAATCTTTTAATATTTCTTTTAATTAAATATTTGTAAAATGAATTTATACTTACTCCAGAGCTATGGTAAATAAATAAAATATATATATAAACTAGATGTATGGCAAATAAATAAAAATTCTTTTTATATTTATTCCGTAAACCGTTTTATATTTAAAAAAAAATTTAAAAGAGGTTTTATTTAGATGAAGCCTATGGGACGAATACCATGGGAAAAATTAATATTGATACCATGGGCCAAATACCATGGGTAAATAAATAAATATAAAAAAGGTATAAACAAGTATGATAAATAAATAAATAAATATAAAATAGATAGAAAGAGGTATGGTAAATAAATAAATATGAAAGAGGTATAAAGAGGTAAGGTAAATAAATAACAATATATCAAATAGGATTATAAATAAAAATCTAATTATATAACAAGTCTATGGGCCAAATACCATAGTAAAGAAAAGGGGTATGGTAAATAAATAAAAATATAAATAAACTAGAGGTATGGTAAGTAAATAAAACCTCTTTTCATATTTACTCTATAATCTTCTTTATATTTACGAATATTTATGTTCATTATTTTACATAATTAAGAAGAAATAGAGAGAGAGAGTGATATGGGAGAGATGGAGAGAGAGTGTGTATGTTTAGGGGTGAGATAAAGAGACAAAGTAAGATGTATGGAAAGAAGGGGGGAGAGAAGAAGTGAGAAGGAGAGGGGGAGGGATATAGTAATGTAGTTGGAGAGAGAGAGGGGTGGAAAGAGAGAGAGAAAGAAAAGGATGGGGGAAGAGAGAGAGAGAGATATGGGAGAAGAGAGAGGATTGGAGGGAAAAGAGAGAATGTAGGGAAAGAGAGAGAGAGAGGGAAGGGGAGAGAAATAAGGGGAGGAAGGACAGAGAGAGAGAGAGAGAGAGATCAGGGAAGAGAAAGGGATTTAGGAGAGAGAGAGAGAGAGAGAGAGAGGAAGGACGAGAGAGAGGAGGAGAGAGGGATCAATAAGAGAGATGGATTTGGAGGGGGAGAGATCTAGGAAATAAGAAATATATAGAGTGAGAAGTGGAGAGAGAGAAGGAGTGACAAGGGAGACACAGAGAGAGAGCGTGTATGTTTGGGGCCGAGATAAAGGGACAAATAACGAGAGATGGAGATAAGGGGGGAGAAGGAGATATAAGGAGAGAGGGAGGGATATAGTAACATAGTTGGTGGGTGAAGAGAGGGAGAGGGAGAGAGAGAGATGGGAGAGAAAGGGAAAGAGAGGAAGGAAGAGAGAGGATGTGAGAGAGTGGAGAGAGGGAGGGAAAGAGAGATGGACATGGAGGGGGAGGGGGAGAGAGGTAAGAAGAAAGAAATAGAGAGAGAAAGGTGGAGAGAGAGAGAGTGAGTGAGTGATAAGGAAGATGGAGATAGAGGGAGAGAGGGGGAAGATAGAGATATAGATGGAAGGTGAAGAGAGGGAAGAAGAGAGAGATGGGGAGAGGAGGGGACTGACAAAGAGATTGATATATATGGATTGCGAGAGTGTGTGTGTTTAGGGGGGTGAGATAGAGAGACAGAAAAGAAGAGATGGAGGGGGATATAGATATGGATGGAGGGTGGGGAGAGGGAATAATATTTCTCACACTAGATGGATTGATATAAGTGGAGATGGTGATTTATAATCCTATTTGATTATTTGCACTATATGCATCGATTTCAGTGTAGATATTTATTTCTAATGATATTTTATTACTTGCACTAGATGCATTGATTTCAGTGTAGGTGGTGATTTCTAATACAATTTGATTGCTTGCACTGAATTTGTTGATTTCAATTTAGATGTCGATTTATAATTATATTTGAGTACTTGCACTAGATGAATTGGTTTCAATGTAGATGATTTCTAATCCTATTTGATTGTTTGCACTAAATGCATTGATTTTAGTGTAGATGGCGATTTCTAATCCTATTTTATTTATTTGAGTAAATGCATTGATTTCAGTGTAGATGTTGGTTTCTAGAGAGATAGAGAGAGAGAGAGAGTGTGTGTGTGATAAGGAAGATGGAGAGAGAGGGAGAGAGGACAAAACGAGGAAAGAGAGATATTAATGGGGGAGAGGGAAAGAAGGGGAAGATAGAGATATAGATGGAAGGTGAAGAGAGGGAAGAAGAGAGAGATGGAGAGAGGGGGTGATTGAAAAATAGATTGATATATATGGAGTACGAGAGTGCGTGTGTTTAGGGGGGTGAGATAGAGAGACAAAAAAGAATAGATGGAGGGGGATATAGATATGGATAGAGGGTGGAGAGAGGGAGGAATATTTCTCGCACTAGATGGATTGATATAAGTGGAGATGGTGACTTTTAATCCTATTTTATTATTTTCACTAGATGCGTCAATTTTAGTGTAGATATTTATTTCTAATGATATTTGATTACTTGCACTAGATGCATTGATTTTAGTGTAGGTGGTGATTTCTAATACAATTTTATTGCTTGCACTGAATGTGTTGATTTCAATTTAGATGTCGATTTATAATTATATTTGATTACTTGCACTAGATGAAATAATTTCAATGTAGATGATTTCTAATCCCATTTGATTGTTTGCACTAATTGCATTGATTTTAGTGTAGATGGCGATTTCTAATCATATTTGATTTCTTTGAGTAAATGCATTGATTTTAGTGTAGATGTTGGTTCCTAGAGAGAGAGAGAGTGCGTGATAAGGAAGATGGAGAGAGAGAGAGAGAAAGGACAAAAGGAGGAAAGAGAGATATTAGCGGGGGAGAGGGAGAGAAGGGGAAGAGAGGGAAGAAGAGATAGATGGGGAGAGAGGGTGATCGACAAAGAGAATGATATATATGGAGTGTGAGAGCGTGTGTGTTTAGGGGGGTGAGATAGAGACAAAAAAAAAAAAGAGATGGATGGGGATATAGATATGGATGGAGGGTGGAGAGAGGGAAGAATATTTCTTGCACTAGATGGATTGATTTAAGTGGAGATGGTGATTTATAATCCTATTTGATTATTTGCACTAGATGCATCGATTTTAGTGTAGATATTTATTTCTAATGATACATGATTACTTGCACTAGATGCATTGATTTAAGTGTAGGTGATGATTCCTAATACTACTTGATTGCTTGCAATGGATGTGTTGATTTCAATTTAGACGTCGATTTATAATTATATTTGATTTCTTGCACTAGATGCATTGATTTCAATGTAGATTATTCCTAATACTATTTGATTGTTTGCGCTAAATGCATTGATTTCAGTGTAGATGGCGATTTCTAATCCTATTTGATTACTTTGAGTAAATGCATTGATTTCAGTGTAGATGTTGGTTTCTAATATTATTTGATTGATTGCATTAGGTGCATTGATTTCAATATAGAATTTATTTTCTAATCTTATTTGATTGCTTGCATTAAATGCATTGATTTCAATGTATATGTTGATTTATGATTTGATGTAATTGGATATATGATGGTACATTAATATTAAAGTGATTGGATTAACAATATGCATTGATTTTAGTGTGAGCACAAAAAGTTATTAACAATGTAGATAGATTTTTGTGTTATAGTAATTTAAGCTATTAATATTGGAGAGCAAGAGAGACAAGGTATCATGTTTACTACAACAGATCGAGCTAAAGATTTAAATGGTTTACGATTTAAATTTTCTTTTTCATATAATAGATATGAAAAGATAACAAAACTAACAAGGGAGGAAATAAGAATAGTAGAAGAAAATAGTTTGAGATTGATTGTAACATGAGTATGTTCTTATTATTCACATTTTCTATCTTTGAACACTATTATTGTCACTTTGCATTTAAAAAAAATAATTCATCATTTTTCATCATTAGAGTTATTAACAATAATTATCATCTCAACGAA
Source organism: Pinus albicaulis (assembly GCA_034641835.2). Lineage (NCBI taxonomy): Eukaryota > Viridiplantae > Streptophyta > Pinopsida > Pinales > Pinaceae > Pinus > Pinus albicaulis. The sequence continues at coordinate 745,866,978 of CM076576.1, read as the reverse complement.
CTGAGGTAACTAAGAAAATTTAAAATTAAAATGACCAACTTAATCTCAGAAATATTTAGCATATTTAAAATGATTATATTAATATTTGATATATTTACATATTATTGATAAAATTAATCATATCTTTGATAGATTTTCCTTGGCAACACATGACTGAAACACCAGCCTAGATCGATCTTACATCTCAAAAATATACAAAAATTTTAATAATCTGAAAAATGTAACGTTGATGCCTCCGACTGAAACCAGCATAGATCCATCTAACTCTGGATCTATCATGTGCCAAGAGGGATCAAATCTCTCGAGGTGCAAACATTTCCTCAAGTTTTGCACTCAAAAAATAGGTTTGCACCTCGAGAGATTTGATCCCTCTCGGCGCATGATAGATCCAGAGTTAGATGGATCTAGGCTGGTAATATCTACACTTTTACATAGTTTTTAACATAGTTTTCCAATAAAAACTTGATCTTAATCTTAGAACCCTATATATAATATATAAAATAGACATTGACAAAGACATTTAGTTTTCCAATAAGGACTTGATCCTAATCTTAGAACCCTATATATAATATATAAAACATACATGGACAGAGAAATTGACATCATGGAGTAGTAAAACTTAGATCTGGGGCTACAGATTAGTAAAAAAAAAACATATATACATAACAAAATCCTATGGCTTAATACGGCGGGTATTACATGTGGATAAGTTGAACAGAATAAATAAAATATGGGTCTTTTGATTAAGACAGGGAGACTTAATTATAAATTCCAAATATAAATCAAAATGTAGGAAGTACAAATCAAAATGTAGAAAGTGAATAGACTCGGACTATTATAAATAGCACAAGGTTGAGAATTGAATACCACTATATCACACATATTAAGAAGAAGATAAAGGTGAGAATGGAGTTACCACTAAAATTTCGATAACGAAGGATGGAAGGAGACAAAAAAAGGGTCAAAGAGAGAGGATAGTCATTACATTAATTAGGATTTTAGCCATTGATTATGTTAATTGTAATCAATGGTTGTACATTATTAAGCCATCTCACTTAGGTTTCAAATCAATATATAAGAAAATTAGGAAAGGAAAGTAAATTAGAAATATATCGTTATAAAATTAGGAAAGGAAGTAAAATTAACAATATATTTATAATTTATCTAATATTGTTTGAATGAGCCAAAAAAATCTAATGCTAAGGAAGAGTAAAAGTAAAATATTTAAATAAATCATTTATAAAATTTGTTTTTTTTAATAGGTGGTATAGTGTTTTTTTATAGTGAAGATATTTCTAAGAAAATCTTTATAAATGAAATCCTATAGATGTATTGAAACTTTCTTAGAAAGTAAGATTTACATTAAATCTATAATATAAAGTGATATATTTAAAAATAATACTATATTTACTGCGATTATAGACATTTAAATCAAAATTCTAGGTAAAGACCTAAATTATCTTGAAGGAGATGATATGTCTTTCCATATCTATGACAAAATCACTCTCCAAGTTGTAAGGTTAAATTATACAATGGATGAGTGGAACAATGCAACATAATATGTTATTGGATGAATCAAAATGCCTTTAAAATTTGTGAACATATATTCACGAAAAATCAATATAGAGGTTTTTGAGGTGAGATCCACAAGTAACTCAAGAACATGGTAGATATAAAATAAAGATAGATAAAAATATGTTGTAAGTTAGACTATGTACCTACAAGATAGATTTTAAACATAGAAATATTTAAGAGAACTTAATAAATTTTAGAAAGAGGCATAGAAAGCTATTAATAATCATGCAATGATTTCAAGTTGTGGGCATACATTAAGATAGGTATGAGAGGGCCAATGTCCCAAGTAAAAGTTGTATCATGTATTTTTATTCTATGCCATAGATTTTTAGGTCCAAAATGGCCCTTTATTTTTCTTCGACGTAAGACAAATAGAAATCAAAATGGATTTAATGACCATTATGGACCTTAAATGAGGCACCCTAAGTAACTCCCAATTGGAGGTATTTTCTTGAGAAGGAGCCCATCTACATAGTAAATATGCTAATATGAATACATAGGAGAGTCAAAATGAGCTAAACTAGTGGCCAAGGGCTAAATACAAAGTGAGGGGTCGTAGTGAACTAGTCTAGATTCATCTTAACTACGAATCTGCAAGGATTATAGAGGGATAAAATGTATCTCAATATATGTGATCCCTTTGGGCACATGGTAGATATGGAGTTATGATGGACCTAAGATGGTTCAAATATTATTTATAATTATATATATAATATTTATAATTAATCCTATATATATATAATTTTTTATTTTATCTTTGTAGAATTTAACCTAATCAAAATTATTATTAATAATTAAAATTACTAATTCTCATTATTATTATTATTATTATTATTATTATTATTTTTATTTAACACAGTGAAAATGTTCACAAGACATTACATTCTATGTGATAAGGTTCTATTATCTCTTAGATAAACCCTGGCTATTAGGGAAAAACTCTAAAAAAAACCTCTTTGACATTGAAAGTTGGCCCTTCAACTTGGACAGGGATTTCTACCTAAACGCAACTACTGTAGGTCTTTGTAGTGGTAGGTTTACACTTGAAGCTCTATGGCCATATTTTTCTGAGAAATAATGAAATTTGGTTGGATTGTATAGACAATACACCATTGGGAATGGAGTATAGTCTTATCAGTTGATGCTACAAATTTCATGAGAAAGACACAAAAAGAAAGGTAGTAATAACTCCTTTGACCATTTGAGAAATTTAGGGGAAGAGAAATGAAAATAAATCAGTATTATAGTTAATAGAACAATAAGTACTAAGGCCTATGAAATGGCGAAACATGAACATAAATGAATCCCAATCTTAGATACTAAACTTTCCAAACATGAAGAATGTTTTTTATAAATAGATAAAAAAAATACATGGAACTACAACATAAGAATTTTATACAAATGCTCATCAAACATTTTATAGATATCTAAGATCTAATCAATACACCAGAATTCTATGTTTTCCAGTAAAAACCAACCCTTTTTCACTCATCAGAAATTGTCTTTATGGACATTAAAAAAAATGATCACATGATTATATATTCAAAATTAATTACAATAATCCAAAATAGGAAAAAATATACTAATTTCATGCATGTGGAAAATGTCTTTTAATTACATTCAGTCTTTCTAAAAGAAAACTATTTGTTGAAAATTATACTAACATATAGGTTGAGAAAATGTATCTTCGAAATATCTCCCTTGATGATAGAAACATGTCCCTTACTGATAGAAAAAATTCCTCAGTGGAAAACAAGTCCCTCTACAAAACATGTTCAATCATTCACAGAAAAAACGCCCCTCTATTAGAGATCCTTTTTCCTCAGGTCTTCTGGTTCAATTGTTGATACTACCACTACTAGCTTCTTTAGTTTCTTGAGTCGAAGATTTTGCTAATATACTGACCATATATTTTTACCTCTATATGGTAGGAAACTAATTCATTCATTTAATTTTCACTTTTTAGTGAATGAATCTACTAGAACAAGTAAATATGTGCCAAAATTACATCATGGTAGATCAAGAGTTACATCAAAAAGTAAAACTAGCCAAAACTGGCCGAAATTCTGAGCTGAAGAGTGAAAAATAGGCCAAAATCATCTATGCGTCGCGCCCAAAATCTCTATGTCTAGCACAAGTTTGGAGCTGATTTTGGGGCACTTCCTGAAGTCCAAATTGAGCTCATGATAGCTCGTTGGAAATCCCTGCCTGTCTACTTTCCAACCCAAGTGGAATTACGGGATTTGGATGTAATTTGCATCTCCAAAAATTCAATCTCCCAAGACTGGTTCCTTTGTGTGCAAAAAGTGGCAGAAAGGCCATTTTCAAGGTGTTTTTGACACTTTAGGCAACCCAGAACTTGATGTAATTATTAGGCCATTCCTGAGCATGCATAAATTTTCATAAAAAAATCATAAATACCAAGTTTTCCTCCAGAATATCTCCCAATCGTAAGCGCGCGCAAGGTGGCGCTACGCGTCGGGCAGAAAAACCTGTTTTGTGACCAAAAATTCAAAATTGACAAAATTTTCTCCAAATTTGCTGAAATTTGGAGTGAAGGTCCCCCATCAAGTGCCATGCTCAGCCAAAGAAACTTCAGTCAATATCTGGAGCCGATCATGTCTTTGCGCCTCCTCAGTGCCTTCTTGTGCATGCGGTTCAGTGTCAGAATCACTGTCTCGTTCATTGGATGTGTCGGTGTCCGTCATGGTGTTGCAATATGTATGTCAAGTGTATGTTTGGTTTGTTTAAAATGAAAATTTGGTGCCTTGTTTCAATTGAAAAAATATGCCAAATAGGAAGGGGCTGTATAGGAAGGGACTATATAGGAAGGTACTGTGGTAAATAGGGACAGTGAGTATAGTGGACTGTGGGAAAAATATGTTTCAACCAAGTGAAGTTTATAATGTGAAGAAAGACACTTGATTATGTTTGGGGAATCTAAGGTTTGGGATTTTATAAGTGAAATGATAGAGGGAGAGTGATAGGGAATGGTAGGTTTTAGGGGTAGGGAAAGATGGGAACAAGTGATATGAGTGGTTTTGGGATATTTCACCAATGAAATGGGAAGGAAAAAATGATGGGATATGATGTAGGATATAAGGGAATAGGAGAGGGGCTATAATGATGGTATGACGGTGATGGGAAAGGAATGAACAATGTGGGGGAGATGAAGTATTTTGGCACCAAGATCAAACTTTAAAACTCAAATTTCAAACCCCAAGGAGAAATTTTAAACAAGGGAATAGGGTTTAAAATTATTGGCATCCCAACTCTCATATTCAACCATATAACCTCATCAATCATGAGTTCATGGGTACTAAAAGGATGACATGCACTTACTTGAGCGAAAGGACCAAGTCAATTGAAGTTTTAGGAAGCAATAATAAAAAATTTGTGTCTACTCTATGCGCCGCGCAGGCTGTGTGCGCCGTGCGCATTGAAATTTACACTGTGGTATGTGGCTCTATGTGCCGCGACAAGCTAATGCGCCTCGACCACCCTTCTATGCATCGCACCTACAATTTCACCAACAACTCGGCCTTCAAATTCTGTTTTTGTCTTCCACGACTTAGCTCGGCTGAATGAAATCTCTTGACATGTGAATGAGATGTTGAAACACCAAAAAATATCTTTTATAGCCTGGACTTTGATTTGTTGATTTGAAATAACCCACTTTCTATGTTTAAATTCTGGCACTTTGCAATTCTTAGTGTAAACTCTGATTTTCTTATTTCCTTTGATTTTTGGAGCTGAATGACGAAACTCTGTCTATTTTTTGCAGGGATGGCTGGCATTGAATTTTGACAAAGGATGACTAGGGCTGCGCCTGAAGTAGTTCACAACTGAAAAACTCTAAAAATTACATATTCATTACAAAACATAAATTTGACGATTTCTTCTTCAAAACAGAGTTTTGAAGAAGAATCATGATCAAGCATTATTGATGATGAAATCTCTTGAGATGAAAACTTATTGGAGACATCCTCATGGCCTACTAGAATTATTTGACATTTTTGAAGAGAAAACCCTAGACCTAATGACCGAAATGACTCTTATTTGACCAAGAGACCATCCATGACTGTAAATGACTGAAATCAACTTTGATGAACAATTTTGAATTTTGACCAAACCAACAGTTACAAACATGAGGGAAATGATTGAAGAGACCCTTTCGTTAGATGATGGCATGCCCCTAATGGAATGCAGATGAATGGACTGAATGAGACACCTAAAAATGAAATGCAACAAAGAGTTTTTTTATCTCTGACAGAGGTATGACTATACCGACTCTAACATTGGGTCCAATGGGGATGGTAGCTCCTTCGAGGTGCCAAGAACTACAGATCTTTGGAAGAGTAGACAGTGCCTTCATCCATTGGGCAATGGAATCAATACATGAAAACTGACATTATGTAGACTGACTCTGACTCAAGGCTAAAACTAAAAACCATAATAAACCAAACATGACTAAAACATAACTAACAAACTGGAAAGCTGCCCATAATTGAGCATATTCATCAAACCTACTCTAATTGTTCTTTTCACCACCCGATCAAGTGAAATGGAACAACCAATGCAACCATGTAAGCATCCTGACTGCTATTTGATTTCTTCCCAAATGCTTTCTAATACGCAGGAAAAGGGAAGAATCGAAAGGCAACTCCCATGGAAACTTGGAATCAAGTTGACTGCTGATAAACTTGCAAAGCATGAATTGACTGGATGACTTCAAGAAAACTGTGAAAGGATCTTCATAAACATAGATATTGATTTCCATTAACACATCACTGTTCTGGTCCAGGTAATATTCATAGCTAGATATTAAGATTTTTCTCACATCTGTGTTGTCTTTCTTGGGTGATTCAGCAAGCTGTCAAAAGGATCCTGAATTTCGTGAATAACCAAACTCTGTTGTTGATTCCAAACAGAACAAAAATCTCCTTTATCAATCTCCTCATATGACTGCAAACCTTGAAATGGGCTTTGTAATGAAAAATCTGTTAGACAAGACAATGAAGGCGACTTTTGAATAATATTATTATCAACATTCTTTTCTGTCACATAGTTAGCCAATGAATAAGAACTTTTACAGCAAACATCATCCAACACACGAGCAATAGGATCATCAAAAACTTGAGAAGACTACAGCGATGTATCCATTGAAACTATATGACATTCTACTGGTCATTCATCTTTTTCTTTAGAGATATTATGAATATTCTACTTTATAAACTGAAATGATTCGAAAAAAAAGGGCACAAAATCCTCTTGCATCATTAAATCATGTATTTCAACTTCCACGCTTTCATCTATAATCTGACCTTCAATTGAATTTGGTGGCTACAAATCTAGTGCTAGGGAGGGTTTTGCATTCGAAATGATTTCATCAATCATTTCAGGAGAAGATTTCTCATTAACAACTTGCTCAAAAAAATTTCTATCTGTCTCATCCTCAATATTAAAACTGAGAGATTTTTGATTTCCTACAAGCTGCTCATTTGAAGATTTACTATGCAATTTACCTTCAAAAACTCGAATGGTTCAAAACAAAATGGTACAGATTCACCTTGTAGCATTTGATCATGTGTGCCAGCTTCCAAGTCCTCATCTACAACTTGACAATAAATGGCTTTCGGGGGCTGCAAATATGGATATGAGAAGTCTTGAACAAGGTTTTCATTGCCCTCAAGATGATCCAGATCAAGACTTGTTGACAGTTGATTTCTGATTGCATGGAAGTTATCTCTGATGAACTGAAACGAATCAAAACAAAAAGGCAAAGATCCTTCACTTACATCAAAATTTGCTGCACTTTCCTCATCATTGTCATAACGGATATGCATCGGTTGATCATTGTACACAAGCTGCTGAAAGTGAAATTCCTCCTTCCACAAACTAGCTGTTGATTTATCTGCAGGATTAACTTCTGTTTGGAGAACATAATCATCATCATACTGATCAAACTAAGGAAAAACATCAGTATACAACACATCATCAAGCATACATGTCATATCAACAGCTCTCTCTTCTTCAAAATGATCTATAAAACAATCACTATGACAACTGGGATAAGAAACAAAAAATTTTGGATCAGCCACTTGTTCCTCTTCAACCAGCTAGTCATGGGCTTGAACATTATACTCATTCCTTGTGGTGTTCTTTTGCATCATCTCTTCTACTGCACTTACCAACATGTCAAGCTTTACCTCTAAAGATGTTGATTTCTCCGGATCTATGTTTTTCATCTCTTCTTCCTTCAACCTTGCCCTTTGGATCAGCAAATGAGCCTCTACATTTACTGCACTGTTCTGTATCTCAAAAAGTGTTGCAATATTCCTTTATCTCAACTGAAACTCCATTTCCAAACCAAAGGCACCTGGGTAGTGCAAGAGAGCAGATCTAGGATAAGGTCTTATATCAGCTGGCATCGAAAAATATACTTGGTTAAATCTGGCAGAAAATTGTTGTACTGTTTCCCCTGGCAATATTTTCAGCTGGTTATACTCTTTTATAATCAAGAAAGGGTTATGTCTAATTACCCACCTGTCGAGGAAAACTTTGATGAACTGCTAGAAATATGAGATGCTCGCATCAGGCAGGGCTTTGAATGAACTCTTGACTTTTCCTTGCAAAGAAAGAGAAAAAAGCCTAATACTAACATCTTCTTCATCAACTTCAAAATGGTCTATAAAATTCTCAATATTCTGCACATGTTTCTCAGCGTTGACATTGTTACATTCACCGTCAAATCTTGGTATATATAGGTCATAATTTTTAGGGAAAGCATGAAGAACAGAAGGTAAAACAAAAGGTTTATACCTATCTGGGACAATATAAGGTGTAGGAGTATATACAAGAGCTACGGGATCAGTCTTGTTTTCTTTAGGCTCATCACTCTGAAGAGAGTCATCATAAGATGTGGGAAAAGTAAGGAGGCCAGGATCAAAGGGAAACTCAGTATTTACACTTTTTGAATAGGTCGAGTGAATATTTTTATCACCTTTCTCATACAACAAATTCCGAAAAAATTTCAGGATAGCTTCAATAATAGCAAAGAAGTAATTTACAAGAAAGCAAACTAGATCCTGAATACCATTCCACTTTGGATACCTGAACTTTGTGTAATATCCTTCCATTTTCTCAGAGAAAGAGTTAGTCCTCCAGTGGAGTCTCTACATTGAGTTGGAGTCACCAGGTGAAATATTTTAGCCTTATTATGTCTGATCGTTGTCCACCATCAACCATTAGATCTAACTTGATATATGTACTAGGGCAATTTACAAGTTAGATGTTACGTTCACAAGCTAGACCGAAGATTGACTGAAGCAGCGTTTATCTACTTTCTCTAATGCAAAGCAAGAGCATTTCTAAGGCTACCTGGCATGAATTTAGGCTCCGTTTGTAGCTTATAAAACAAATAACACTAAAAATAAAATCATTTTTTCTTCCCTAGTATGGTCTCCACTATGTTATTGCCTAAATCTACCTCAGGTTGAAAAGGCAGGATTCAGGGTAAAACCAACCCACGTTCAGTCTGGTAGCTAGCCCTACCAGAATAGGAGAGGGCTCTCTCCCGGTCAAACTCAGTAAAAATAATCAATAGGGTCTGAGATGACTTGAAATGAATACTAATTTTAGGCTAGGTATATGAATCAAGGAGTTTTAAATGATTTTGTGGGATTTTTGTTGGAAAAAAGGGAAAGGCAATTTTGGGCTTGGGGATGAGGCCAAATTCTTGCAGAGTTCAAGTTGGGGCAAGGAAGGAAATGGATTTGATGTCTTAGTTTGAATGAACGGATAGAAAAGACTGCTAAGGAGATGAAGAGGGAAAGAGGCTGCAAGGATCCTCTTTAAACAGATGAAAGCATATAAAAGTAAACAAAAGTTTAAAGCAGAGCACCAGCAAACTAATGAATTATACCTTAGTTACTCATTTGTTTAATTTCACAAGCAAAGAGAAGGGAAATGGAATAGATAAAACATTAATGAAACTTACAATTACATGGAGAAAAAAATCATCAAAAACTCAGAGCCACAAGGATCCCAACAAGTGCTACAAAACCCTGGTCTTTCCTTTGCCAAAAATGCCGAAGTGTATATACAATGAGGTGCCAAACTATTCCCAAGAGTCCAAACCTGAAAATGACTCAGAGAATACATAATATAGACCAGCCTAACCCATTCCCATGCCTATAGGGGTTGAGCTCATCCTTCTAGGAGCTGTCTCAACCAATTATAAACTAGGAACTGAAATCTAGGAAATCAAACAACTTGCCTCTATATGGTAGGAAACTAATTCATTCATTTAATTTTCACTTTTTAGTGAATGAATCTACTAGAACAAGTAAATATGTGCCAAAATTACATCATGTTTATGAAATTACATCATGGTAGATCAAGAGTTACATCAAAAAGTAAAACTAGTCAAAATTGGCTGAAATTCTGAGCTGAAGAGTGAAAAATAGGCCAAAATCCTCTATGCGCCGCGCCCAAAATCTTTATTCGTAGCAGAAGTTTGGAGCTGATTTTGAGGCACTTCCTGAAATCCAAATTGAGCTCATGATAGCTTTTTGGAAAGCCCTGCCTGCCTAATTTCCAACCCAAGTGGAATTACTAGATTTGGATGTCATTTTCCCCTCCAAAACTTCAAGCTCCCAAGACTGGTTCTTGTGTGTGCAAAAAGTAGCAGAAAGGCCATTTTCAAGGTGTTTTTGACCCTTTAGGCAACCCAGAACTTGATAAAATTCTTAGGCCATTCCTGAGCATGCATAATTTTTCATAAAAAATCCAGAAATACCAAGTTTTCCTCCAGAACATCTCCCAATCGTAAGAGCGCACAAGGTGGCGCTACGCGTCGGGCAGGAAAACCTGTTTTGTGACCAAAAATTCAAAATTGACAAAATTTTCTCCAAATTTGCTGAAATTTGGAGTGAAGGTTCCCCATCAAGTGCCATGCTCAGCCAAAGAAACTTCAATCAATATTTGGAGCCAATCATGTCTTTGCGCCTCCTCAGTGCCTTCTTGTGCATGCGGTTCAGTGTCGGAATCACTGTCTCGTTCATTGGATGTGTCGGTGTCCGTCATGGTGTTGCAATGTGTATGTAAAGTGTATGTTTGGTTTGTTGAAAATGAAAAATTGGTGCCTTGTTTCAATTTCAAAAATATGCCAAATAGGAAGGGACTGTATAGGAAGGTATTGTGGTAAACAGGGACAGTGAGTATAGTGGACTGTGGGAAAAATATGTTTCAACCAAGTGAAGTTTATAATGTGAAGACAGTCACTTGATTATGTTTGGGGAATCTAAGGTTTTGGATTTTATAAGTGAAATGATAGAGGGAGAGTGATAGGGAATGGTAGGTTTTAGGGATAGGGAAAGATGGGAACAAGTGATATGAGTGGTTTTGGGATATTTCACCAATCAAATGGGAAGGAAAAAATGGTGGGATATGATGTAGGATATAAGGGAATAGGAGAGGGGCTATAATGATGGTATGACGGTGATGGGAAAGGAATGAACAATGTGGGGGAGATGAAGTATTTTGGCACCGAGATCAAACTTTAAAACTCAAATTTCAAACCCCAAGGAGCAATTTTAAACAACGGAATAGGGTTTAAAATTATTGGCATCCCAACTCTCATATTCAACCATATAACCTCATCAATCACGAGTTCATGGGTACTAAAAGGATGACATGCACTTACTTGAGTGAAAGGACCGAGTCAATTGAAGTTTTAGGAAGCAATAATCAAAAATATGTGTGTCTGCTATGTGCGCCGCGCGCAAAACCTAATGCGCTGCGCAGGCTATGTGCGCCACATGCGTTGAAAATTTACACTGTGGTATGCGGCTCTATGCGCTGCGACAAGCCAATGTGCCGCGACCACCCTTCTATGCGCTGCGCCTACAATTTCACCAACAGCTTGGCCTTCAAATTCTATTTTTCTCTTCCACGACTTAGCTCGGCTGAATGCAATCTCTTGACATGTGAATGAGATGTTGAAACACCAAAAAATATCTTTTATAGCATGGACTTTGATTTGTCGATTTGAACTAACCCACTTTCTATGTTTGAATTCTGGCACTTTGCAATTCTTAATGTAAACTCAGATTTTCTTATTTCCTTTGATTTTTGGAGATGAATGACGAAACTCTGTCTATTTTTTGCAGGGATAGTTGGCATTGAATTTCAGCAAAGGATGACCAGGGCTACGCCTGAAGTAGTTCACAACTGAAAAACTCTAAAAATTACATATTCATTACAAAACATAAATTTGACGATTTCTTCTTCAAAACAGAGTTTTGAAGAAGAATCATGATCAAGCATTATTGATGATGAAATCTCTTGAGATGAAAACTTATTGGAGACATCTTCATGGCCTGCTAGCATTATTTGACATTTTTGAAGACCAAACCCTAGACCTAATGACCGAAATGACTCTTATTTGACCAAGAGACCATCCATGACTGTAAATGACTGAAATCAACTTGGATGAAAAATTTTGAATTTTGACCAAACCAACAGTTACAAACATGAGGGAAATGAGTGAAGAGACCCTTCCGTCAGATGATGGCATGCCCCTAACGGAATGCAGATGAATGGACTGAATGAGACACCTAAAAATGAAATGCAACAAAGAGTTTTTTGATCTCTGACGGAGGTATGACTATACCGACTCTAACACCTACAATATTCCTTATATTTATTATAAGGTACTTTAATGACATATTTTCTATGACAATCACCTCCTTGGCCAAATTTCGATTACTTCTCAGCTTTATTTTCAACCTCAATTTTTCTATTGGCCTTGTATGAGGTTGTTTGTCTTCCTTAAGGGTTTTAGAAAGTTGAGTTTTTTCAACTATATTTTTTTCATTTTGACTTTCAACTTCAACTTCCTTTCCTTTAATAATATATGGTAATTTTTTCTCTACAAGGGATGTTTCAAAGGGTGAAATTACATCCAGGGGAGAATTGATAACAAAGGGTAAGTTTTCAGGGGATGCAGGATTTAACTTCTTGAGCCTCAAACTTCTTCTTTCACAGAATTTCAGGATCCTAGGGCCATAGGATGTTAAAGGGATCTCTTTGTCTTTTTGGCTAGGGGTTAGCTCAATACGAGTTGTTGCCCAAGTCTTCCTCCCCTATTTATTATTTTTCTTCCTTCCTCTTAAATATTTAGGGGGTTTACGTTGAAAACCTCCCTAAAATAAAAAGTGACTCCAAGTTATTTGTTCTTTGGCTAGTTGGTTTTCAATCAATAGTTTTATCAGGGTTTTGTGTTAGAAACAATGAGCGGAAGGGTTTATTCTTTCTCTGAAATGAGTGGCCATATGATTTAAAGTCTCCAACAAATAGAAACATGCATTCATCCTAACCTGAACAACTAAATGTGCAAGGAAATGAAAATTATATACATTTACCCGGTTGAAACATCCTTCATAGGTGAAGTATGACTGGGAAATTTTCAACAACTAATTTCACTTGTATTGTGACCAAGCTCTCTGAACCCTAGCTTTCTAATTGTGATTTTTGAAATCCTCCTTCAGGAAAAATGACACATTGATTTCTGCCAATACATGGCTCCTAAAATCTCGCTTTCCATCTACAAGCAAGTTTGTGGCCTATTTTATTAGCTGCTTCACGACTCGGAAAGAGAGTCCAATGATTTCCACCTGGTTTCCATCGAAACCCTGAGAAAAAACATGATCTATGATATCGTGGTAGTCAGTGCATCAATGAAACAATTATTGCGAGCCAACATATTGAACTTGTTTTTGGATGTTGGGTAGACATCCAAGAGGCCATGAAATTTTTTCTCAACCCGGTTAGCCTTGTCGCTTTTCCCAATTATAAAATATAGTGGAAACAAACACAAAATATCACTGTTATTTGATCATGGATTCCCGTGGAAAAACCCATATTAAATCTTTCCAAGCGTAACCACTCTTTCAAAGAAAATAATGAAACTTACACGATGTAATCACTACAAGGAAAATATCCTTTAGTGGAGGTTGTAAAGGATGATTTTAGTGTTATAAAATTTCCCACAATTGTAAAAAAAAAAAAATTCTACAACATCCACTTTTGTTAACGGAGGTTTTGACGGAGCTTCTAATGAAACTTCAACACAACTAAAAAAAAACTGGGCGACCAGAGTTTTTTATAGATTTTTTTCTCATCGGTGCGCGCATCATGTGTGAACACACTGGTGCATTTTACCATGTATGAATTTTTACTGTAAATATACCAAGAACTGGGATGGAAAACAAATTCTGGATGCCCTAGGGCATTTAGCAACGTCATGGTGTATGTCACCCACAAAGACACACTGGGCCGATGGAAGGCGCATGCATCGATGCCATTAAGGTGTAAAAGGGCACCGGGCCATTTAGGTGTTAAAACGCACCAGTTTGTTAAGTTATAAAAATGAAACAACGCGTTAAATGCAAACTGTACCGGTGCATGCAACACCTATCTGACCGCCTCGGTGGTAATCTTCAATAAAGTGCACAAGGCGTTCTAATTGGTATTGGTATTTGTGTGGTGCCCATAGGTCATAGAAAGGCATTGGTGTATAGTACCATACAAACACACAGGTCTATAGTAACTAACATGCATCGCTATTCATTTTCTATTTTCTAGAGACATCGACATGTGACATTGCAATTATTGTGATTTTTTTTTAATTCATTATTCATCAAAAGTCAACACATATCTTATAACAATATTCATATCAATAAAAAATTTATTAGTGCCTTTGAATGTGATGTTTGGATTAATTTCTTATATCATATCATCAAATTTCGCATCTCTTCGTTGTAATCTTTAATCATCCATATACTTAATCAATGGTGTAACATTTCAGAACAATAATTGAGAATGCAATATAATAAATTAATATATATATATATATATATATATATATATATATATATATATATATATATATATATATATATATATATATATATATATATATATATATATATATATATATATATATATATATATATATATATAAGACACTCCTTTTCATAAAAAATGGAACAGTCATTAGTATCCCTTTGTCTTTCAATTGGGAAACTATGTCCATTACATTAAACAAAATTTCTGATTTCACAAACAAATATTTCAAAAAATACAATGCTTGCTTTAATATCCAAACATATTGATCATCATTCTTCACTGGAACTGCTATCACTACTCGAGCTACTTCCATGACTTGGGTTATTTGAAGGAATGTTTTGTTCATCATGTTGAATGTTTTCTTCTTCTTCAAGTTCCATCTAGAAACATAAAAATAAAGTATAATGAGTGTATATACATTGGTGATAATAATGAAAATTTTAATATTAAAAAATATAAATCAATGTAAATTGAAAAGAAATGTACCATAGAAAAAATTGACTCGTGAACTATACACATTGTTTCAAGACCAAATTTCATGTCATCTCTCAATAATTCATCTGTTGGCACAGTTCCATAATTTGTTTCCGGAAAGTTTTATACCCCATAACAAATCATAGATTTAATATAAAAGTTTTTTTTGTTCTATTAATTATAGATAGAGCTAAGTAAAACAAGGTAGATGCTTACAAATTCCACAATTAATTTCTGATATGCCAACATATATTGATAACCCATATTTAACCCAATGTCAATCAATTATTGTGATGGATCTTCTTTGTATGTGAGCACCTATTTGAAGACATTCAATGATTATTGTTTTAAAACAACTTAAAATATAAAAAATGAAATCTAATTAAGTTGTTATAAGGAAGTAACAACTACTCACAAACATAGATATCAGCCCTTTTCTTCCTTGTCATCTTGTTTTATGTGTTGAATGAATTCCATTTTATTTTCTTTTCTGCAACAAAATACTTAGAAATTAATATTTAATGCTAAATTGTTTATATTTATTGTACCTAATCAAAAAATTCAAAGATTACATATTAAATTTGAAGCACGTTATTGTTGAGATGACTCCTCATGTGATGCAATTATGTCCATTTCTTTGACCATCTCCTTGTACACCTTTTTGGACATTCCTACTGGAATATTTTCGATATCAGCTTGTTCATCCTTTGACATTTTCATAATCTTCCTGAAAAATGTAACATGACAATAAACTATTTAATTTTTATATTGATATATGAAAAGTAAATATAAAAAAAGTGATATTTATAAGTGATTTATTTGTAATAATATATACATATAATTCTAGAAAAACATTTAAAGGAATATTACCTTTTTAAACCTTCCTTTTTTGTTGTTTTACGTTTTTTCTATTAAAATTCTGACATGTCTCATTGGCAAATTCATTGCAAACTCATCATGTATTTTGAATAAAATTTGGTTCTCGGAATCATTCGATTTATTTTTGTATTGTAAGTGGAAAGAACATATATACATTTATTCCACTAGATCCCTCAAAGTTTTGTAAAAAAATTTCCCCCTTTCTTTAACCTTTAGCACCACTCCAGATAAGCTAAGGAGCAATTCATTTTCATTTGAATGTTCTATTTATTTACTTTTCTTAAAACAACATTTCTTTTCTCCGTTGTTGGTCCCTGTAGAACATTAAACATATATGAATTAATAGATTGTTTGAAACATGTTATCCAGCTAATCACTATTTGGAGGGTCTCAAGCCAATGGCTCGACTCTTGCAACCCATAGATCTCGCACAGCTTTCCCAGCCATCGCCATGCACTAGATGACCCCTCGCCACTTAGAGGGTAGCCCTATACATCACTTGATGTATCGGTCCTCAAGATAGTGCCATATGTACTTAGATACGCGAGTCAGCCTCAGCTCACATCTGTAATGGACATCCTCCTGCAAGGCCTAATAGTCATGTCCCTGGTCTCCTATCGCTCTACTAGATTCTACAGCCCCGAGCTCTGTTGGTTGTCCCATTTACCCTACCTACTTCATGAGTTATATATCTACATACCAAAACTAACGAATCAGTACCACATCATATTCTAAGAACTTTAAAATCCACCACAATATATAACAAATTTCACTTATCATCTGGTCCGCATGCTCGACCTGGCGAAAGTGGAAAATCAGGGTCCCCATGAAAGTTCATACCACTGTATGGATAGTCATCTATATACATCAGCATCTAATCCCAATGTGCAAAGAACTTAGGTCGGAACACTCTTATGACTCCCCCGCCTCCTCCTCTCCATAGTAGCTTCCCCCAACGGCGCATCCTGGGCCCTTGTGGGCCCCCATCCTAGATTTGTACATGAGGCCGAAGTGTGGATATATTCTCGAAGAAGAACGAGCACACCACTGTGCCAAAATCACACTCATGATTCACCTGTAGCTTGCATAGAGACAACTTTCATTTCACCGACGACAGCATCATTTGGGCCCACCAATAGTAGGTCCTACTCAGTACACTCTCAAGTACCATCATCTACCCTCCGGTGATGTGATGGAATGCCTAGTTGCCCAAAATTCGCAGTACTGCTGTGGCAAGAAATTGTGTCTCTAACCTCACTAGATCACCCATTAGAATGGTCATGCCCTTAGCACGAGCATGTGTTCTGCAATGGCATTCCATGAACTCTGATATGTTTCGCCCTCACAATAACACCAAATGTATATTTCCCACCACCACTAGTGGCGGGAGTCCAGTCAAGAAATATATATCCTGTATGTTCAACTTGATCCGGTGCCCCTACAATAAAAACACCTCTTGGTTTGGATCCCAACAAATGACTATCCTGGATAGCAAGGGCTCCCCTGCCCTCATTAGTGAGTTCTCAACCAAATTGAGAATCCTGTACCTTGCAAGTGCGCCTCAGAGCACATAATATGATATATCTCGGCATGAAGTGCATCCAAGTCCATGTATCTCCAGTTGATCTTTATCTCTACTGTACCTGCACTAATCCAGCATTTTTTTTAGCTCAGAGAAAGAAAACTTGCATTTAAATCATCAAGTCCCAGTTCCTTGCTAAAAAACAAGACAAAACCCACTTTTTATGCCAACTCGCACTTTTCCATCCTTGTACCTATGAGATCGCAGTTTTCCCCTCTGGAAACTACGAGCCAACTCATAGTATAGGGACAAGTAAGTGCGATCTGACCGCAATGATGGGAACAATGGTGTTCCTAGGCTCTCAGCACCTAATTTGAAAAACTAAACCACTGAAAAAGTAGATTAGGGTTATGTCACCAACCTGCAATTGGCGGATCTCGATTCTAATGATCATTTTTTCCTCTACAATCTTTGCACGATTTAGAGCCTTCTCATCCTCTCCAAATTCACCACAGCTCCACTAGCAAATGAATCAAGTTCGAGGGAAATTTCCCTATTAAAATAGAAAGCCCAAATTTTCTTTTGCCAATTGTGACCAAACCATAGCTTGATTTGAGGAACCATTAGCACCATTGGAAATATTTCATTGAGCTCTAAAATGGGTATCCTTTTTTTTTGGTGATTTGATACTTCAACTCGAAGCCATTTTTCCAAGAAGGGTCACTTTTCCGCCTCTCAATATTGGATTTCTTCACTTGCACTGCTTGTACTTGGGGCACCACTTTGCCTTCATACTTGTAAACACATGTGTTGATTTTTGTCATAAGTAACCGTATTTTTCTCACGCTTGTATGGTCTCCACTGGGCCTATTCTGTGTGGCAGCCTAATCGATTCAACCTTTTTCAGAGTATACGATTTGAGTCACCATCACATTCATGGAGTCTATCCTGAGTCCATTTGCATCCTATTACAGTATTCCAACCATTTTTTCCTTATCCCTCTCTCATGTCGTGAATTTTTGCCTCCAGTCATACTGTCTCCCGTCCCTTTCATAGTCGAATCAATTGCTTCCAAGTCATCCATAATTTTATGGTTAGACAAGGTAATTCATTCTTTTGCTAGTTAGTATCCCCTCTCCCATCATCATCCCTGGTGTTATTACATCAATCACATTTACTATGATCCCTCGTGCCTTACTTGAGGATTCCTCATTGCCTCACCTATCGCGGACCTCCTTCTGTCAACATCAACAAATTCATTCCAGAATACAGGTCTAGAGGGCAGTGTACCTTGGTTCCATATTCCATTCTTGTTCAATGCCTCGTATCAGGAAAAGGGACTCATTAGTGCCATTTGACTTGTTTGTTTCTCATCCGCTCAACTTCAGCTTGCATGATCGGGATTCATATACTTGATGGTTCAGTGATCCAATATATTGTACCAGTGATTCCCAGGTGTGTGTGAGATGTTTCAGACCTCATGAGGGGTTGGCCCTTCAGGTAGTCCCCCACATGCCTGGATGACCTCATATTATGCTACAATCTCAAATGGAGCTTCACAAATTTGGTGGGTTCGGTTCCAGCCGCTTCAAGCCCCCATAGCATGCATGTATCACTCAGATGATCCATTCATATTTTGAGATCCCTTTCCTCTTTATCAAGGCTTATTTGGTTTTTATTATGTCTCATGTACATAAATATTATTGTATTTAGTGTTGGTTGCTGTCTCAGGCGCAGTATGTATGTGGGATCCATTATATTTCTTTCTAGCCCGTTTTATGCCAACATTTCATGCACCATTCATCATGTACTTTATAGTCGAGTATCATTCTACTGGGTTCACCATTATTCTTTGTACTTTGTCATCTCGGCAGTCATGGGTATGTCTCCCCCGCCTCACTGATAATAGGTACCCGAATATTAAAGGAGACCTATATCATTTGTAGGTCTCGCCTCCTCGATTATTTCTCTCTCCCACTTCACTCTCGCTATGTAACTCTCCATCTCTCCGACTCCCCTTCGATGTCTAGTGATTGTGTTCTTACAACGTACCGCAGTCATACAATTAGGTCCTAACGCTCACTTGTTGGGGGACAATCTGTTACACCAATTTTTGGTCATATTACTATTTACAATTAGATGGATCGAAGTACACCATGTGAGACCAATTTTACCATAATAAAATTTCTTTCATATAAGAAATAATTTAATAAACAATATTTTATTAAGTTATTTATCATTCAAACGAGAAACCTCGTGATAAATAATTAAATAAACCATTATTTATTTGATTTTCCTCCAAGAATAATTAATTAAACCACTGCTTAAACAATATTCCTAGTCATATTTAACCAAATTATGAGAAATACTTAGATATATCATTATTTATCTAATTTTTCTCTAGGAATAATTAATAAAATCATTATTTAGTTATTATTCTTTGTTAAATTCGACTAAATCACCTAGAAATAATTAAACAAATAATTATTTTTTAATTATTGTTTAACCCCATCCTTGAAATGGTAAATAAATAATTTATTTGTTTAGTATTTCTAAACAAAGGTATTTAACAAATTTAAATTATTTTCCCTCCAACAAAATATAATAAAATATTCCAACCAGTTAGATCTAAATCTTGGTTAATAATATTTTATTATTCTCCATTATCGAGGATAACTCAATATTCCATTATAAATAGGAGGGTTTTTCATTCATTATTCACTTTGATCACTTTCATTGTTGTGCTTCGATCATTCTCATTGTTTCTACTATTTTCTTACTTCTTGAGCTCCTAGAGAGTTCAACGCATTTTGGGTTTTCTACATCATTGAGAGAGAGAGAGACATATGGATCTGAAGCATTGAGGACAACTAAGAAGCCATCCCATTGAGGGTGACTAGTAACAACATTCTTTGTTCGATTTCAAGGTGTTATAATACATATAAAATCCTTCATATTTTGTCTTGTCCATTGGATGTATGGAGCATTTTCTTATTTATTTTTACTGTTTAGCTACTTTTACTACATAGATTGGGTTTCTGCAAGCATTTGTTCTGACTATCTATTGCAGATATAACGAAGTTAAGTAGCCATCTTTGTTGCTAGGGATGTTTTTCATCCGTAACTAGATTGAGACCTTTCCATACACTTGCGATAGAAATTTATGCTAACACTCTCAATGTTGGTATTTGTGTTATCTTGGGTTTACAACAAGAATTTATAAGGGTTAGTGTGTCGTTCATGCTCAAGGTTTATGTCTAGGATCTTAATTCACTTGTCCTTGACACTTTTTTTTCGGCATTTTCTCTAGTAGTTGACTACATGCCTACAAGGAGGGAAATTTCTCTTCCTGTTATAGTAGCATTTTTGTAATGGGGCCTTGTAACACTGGTTCCTTCCCTGAGACTGAGGTCCTTTCTCTTTTCTCAGAATGTGGAAAATTTACTTCTAGGTGCTCTCTTCTAAATTTGGTAACCTCGGTTGTCATTGGTCTTCGACCAGTTTTAGTATGCCACATAAATGTGGCTATGTCCATAAGGGCACTAAAGAAAGGGGACAATATGATTGGGCTCTTCATGAGGCTACAACTCAATTAGTTCCAACAACCTCCCAAGCACCAATTTCACACATCATGCAAGAATTAAATCACTTCCTGGAGGGATTAGCACACCAATACAAGCACTTTGTATTATATTCTTATTTATTAAGATAAATTACTTCCATGCATATGTAGTAAAAATACCAAGGCCCATAATGTTGGGGTTCGACAAAGCATGCTCCCCCAATGCATCAGACATGTCGTAATGTCTCTTAACTGAAGAAGAAATTTTCTCAATGTCTTGCATTTTTTCTCTATGGTCCGCTATCCGTGTTAGTGGTCTTGTGAAATGAGAGTTGGAAGGGTCATTTATCTTAAGTCCCTGTAAACCTAGTATTGTAGTTCTAGGATGGACATTTCCTACCACATTTCCCATCTATCATCTAAATCAGTGGATGGTGAGGGAATGCTAGTAATGTTTGTGATATTAGTGATAGAAAAACCTCAACATCCGTGGAATTGCAAAGTGCATAGGGTGAGGGAAAAAATATTCTCCAAATAGTTCCATGCTTACACTAGAGCTTTCTCCTTCAAATTTATTTGGTCCAGGAGGTAATTCAGGCTCGTTGGTTAGCCTAGTTTTAAAACTTTGTTATTGTGGTACATTGGTTCACCTTTGGGACATATACCCTAATGTGCTTTACATTGGATGTTGGTATTTGTGGTTTTTACAGCTTATTGAAATTCATTTTGGGGGTCAATAAATGGTTTACGCTTAGGGGTTACATCGAGGATCTCAGTCCACCAACCCCTAGCACGATTTTTTATTTGTATCCCCAAAAATTTTCTCGGGGACAACAAAACTTGTTAATTTCACAGGTCTTAAACTTCAGTCTGAATTTTGGTGTTTTTGGTATCCTTGGGTTACTGTAAGCCATTTTGAGTGTTAATGTTTGGTTCACACCTAGGATTTATGGCCAGGATCTCAGTTTGAAGGCCATTGACACTTTCTATTTCTGGTATCCCCTCTTGAAGTTGGGTACATGCCTGCGAGGATGATAATTTTATTCTTTTTTAAGTCACCTTAGTGAATTTTGGCCTTGAAACACTACTTCATTCCCTGGGACTAAGGTTCTTGATCTTTTTTGTGACTGTGTAAATTTTCCTTTTGGGTGCTTTCTAGTAAATTTAGTAGCCTTAGCTGTCATTGGTCTCCAGTTAGTTTTCATGCCATGTTATTATGGCTACACCCATAGGGAACTGGATAGAGGGGATGGTCTAGTCGAGCTCTTCCTGAGGCTACAACTCAAGAAGAGCCAGCAACCTACGAAGCACAAATTTCACACAACATGCAAGAAGTGAATAATTGCTTTGAGGGGTTAGCACACCAAGATAAGCATTATGTAATAGATCCTGACTTGTTAATCGAAATGGTTACCATGCATAGCAAGAAAAATAAATTAATGAGGCAACTCCTAAAGGAAAGGAATAATGACAAAAATGCACTTATTTCCATTATGAATTACCTCCAAAGGAACCAAAGACACATGCAAGATGACGTGACCCTTCACCAATGAAACCAATCATGCATGTAGGAAAGCTTCTAAGGCCTAGATATCCACTTGGGCCTTGTGAAAAAACATGTTCATTGCAAATTTAATTCATCCACAGGCTCTTCTATAGATACTGATCATGTGCATTATTAAGGCACTTCTAGATGTCCAGTCAGGAGTTCAATTCCCTACTATTTGGGTGTGATTCTTGGACATGACCATGATATAGCCTCAACAATGTCAAACTTAAAAAAATCAAAATAAATAAATAAATAAAACTAGTTACCACCTCCTCTTAGTTCTAGGCCATAAAATCTTACTTCGGTAACTTTATCTAACTCCTAATATCTTAGTGTAATTTTTTTGGAAATTTTCTATGCCAAAAATATGGTAAGAGTGAGACGAATAGAATTTTTCTAATTAGTAGATAACCATACAATGTTTCCATATCAATGAAAAATCTAAAATTACAAAACAAATAATAATGTAAAATAAATTTATAACTTATTTATTTTTTATAAAAAGAACATCTTTGCAATGCAATATTAAATGTATTATAAAATAAGTATTCTGAACCTATCTACCTATACTAACTATTCTATTCATATAATTGTACTACTAATAAATAAAATTAAATAAATAAGAATTAATTATTAAAATGATTACAAACTCATCTAATCGTAAAAAAAATATCATCCATTACCTTTTAATTTAAGTTGTATTTATATATAATTTTCTTATTACTCCAACCCAACTTATTCCTTCACTTTACTTACTCTTTAAGTATGGTTTATAATTTATTTTCTCCACAAAATATTTTTTAATTAAACATATTTTTTAATTTATCATATATATATATATATATATATTTATTTATTTATTTATTTGTGGCTAAAATTTGCCCCTTAATGATAACAAAATAGCCTCTATGGAATGTTTCTAAATTTTAGCACATCTTATATAATAAATAAACGATAAAATTTGATTTTTTTAAATACAATTTATTAATTTTATCTATATATAGTAATTTTTTTCTTTTCATTTTCATTGGTGTCTCACTCTTCGATATTATTTAAGGCTAAAGTTTTATTCCTTAATAATAAGGAAGTGTCCACTACAAACATCTTGGAATGTTTCTAAATTTTAACACATGAATAAATGATAAATTTGTGTTTCACTCTTCGATTTTATTTAAGGCTAAAATTATATTCCTTAATGATAAGGAAGTGTCCACATCGGGAATGTTTCTAAATTTTAGCACATTTTATAACATCAATAAATCATAAAATTGATTTTTTTTAAGTACAATTAAATGAAAATTACATTGGTTCAAGAGAAAATAAAATAACAAATTATTCAATACTAAATAACAATTATGTTGCTATAAAAGGCACATCATTATCCACACCACATTGATAACACAGCCATTTACATACAGCTGCCAATGATAGTCTCATTCATACCATAGTGATTTTTTTTCATCCTTTTCATTCCACTAGGTACGCATGGAATATATATATATATATATATATATATCACTTATTCTAATGTATTTTTTCATCTCATATACATATACATATACATATACATATATTTATATATATAAACTAACTTATTTTATTTTTTAAAATAATAATATTATTAAATAACCAAAAAGATTCGTACCCATTCATATTGCAGCATGTTAATGGTACTCAACGCACCTTTCGAGAACACTGAAATTTAATGCCATATTATGGCCAACTGTTCGTTAATGACGAATTATAAATAAATTAAATAATTAATATTTAAAAATCAAATAAATAAATATATCTAAACATTATTATGTGCTGTTTTATTAATTTACAAATATTTATGATTAAAATGAAAAATAAATGTAATAATAATAAATTGTAAATAATAATAGTTTTATGTTTGTTTCAATGTATTTACATTGCAATATATGTAATATATTAGCATATTTCTATGAATTAAATGCTTGGTAAATGTTGATAGACATCAATCTATAATAACTATTGAAAGACTTATTTCATCATATATCTCAAGTTATTCAGAAAAAAAACATAAGAATTAACTAAATTATAACCTTTTTTGAAATTATTATTATTCTTTTTTTTTTTTTAATCTAGTCTTTTCATTTATGCTAAAACATTATATCGTTGGGAGGAACTTAACAAAATCTTACCAGGCTCATTATTACCATATTTATTGGCAAGTTGGTAGTTACCAAAAAATATTACAAATAGCCAAAATTGCCTGGCTCTCTGTAAAAAAGGAGGAACATAGAACAAGAAAACCTTTAGGATTACTACACAACTATGATCCGTTATGTATCAAATGAAGATACTAGAGTAGGACTCTTTGGGCTTGAACTAGGTAGTGGCCGAGGCTAAAACTCACAGTCATGTGAGAGAATATACCTTTAAAGTAGACTATTTTTTCTTGTAGGCACCACTAACTTATTTGTAGATTCACAAATTTTTCCTACATGTGCCACTGGTTTCTTTGGATATCAATCATGAATGAGATAATTGTGCTTTGATCATCATGCCTATCTATGTTGACTTGTTCCAGAAGAATATTAAGATATCTAAGCTAGAAGCCAATATTTTGTGACTAGGAGAAGACTCATTAAAACCATATGTATTGAAAGAATTATTTCATCATATATCTCAAGTTATTCAGAAAAAAAACATAAGAATTAACTAAATTATAACCTTTTTTGAAATTATTATTATTATTATTATTATTTTTAATTTAGTCTTTTCATTTATGCTAAAACATTATATCGTTGGGAGGAACTTAACAAAACCCTACCAGGCTCATTATTACCATATTTATTGGCAAGTTGGTAGTTACCGAAAAATATTACAAATAGCCAAAATTGCCTGGCTCTCTGTAAAAAAAGAGGAACATAGAACAAGAAAACCTTTAGGATTACTCCACAACTATGATCCATTATGTATCAAATGAAGATACTAGAGTAGGACTCTTTGGGCTTGAACTAGGTAGTGGCCGAGGCTAAAACTCACAGTCAACATGTCTCTCCATGTGAGAGAATCTACCTTTAAAGTGGACTATTTTTTCTTGTAGGCACCACTAACTTATTTGTAGATTCACGAATTTTTCCTACATGTGCCACTGGTTTCTTTGGATATCAATCATGAATGAGATAATTGTGATTTTATCATCATGCCTATCTATGTTGACTTGTTCCAGAATAATATTAAGATATCTAAGCTAGAAGCCAATAATTTGTGACTAGGATAAGACTCATTAAAACCATATGTATTGGCAGTGTTGGAGACTACATCTTCACACTGGCCAATGTCCTCTAGGTGATCACGGCTTTATTTCCCAAACTCACCTACCCTACATCTCACTCTTCCTTGTTGATGTGGCGTCTTGAATATCACTAAGAAACAAAAATACCTAGATATATGGAAGCTACAAACTGGTTGAAGTAAAAAAACATTCCACACCAGCTTTAGTACCCATTACCCATTGACTCTAGAACAACAATAACCCATTGAGTGTTGAAGTGAAATAAAATAGGATGAAGTCCCTAAAAAATCTATCTAATTAGATACCAATGTATTGCAATAGTAAGGATATAATACCCTCTATAAGGCAGCTAGAATGGAGAGGATGAAGCATAAAACTAATGTTCTTGAATTTCCCTCTCAAGCAGCACATCCAAGCCCAAGAAAGAACAAAACGGCCTAGGAATCCAAGGGAAGAAAAAAATATCTCTACCTCGTATTAAATATAGAGAATCGTAGAAAGAATCAATTAATATGATGGAGTACATTAACAACATGAAATTGAATCCAATCCATAGAAGCACTCCACATTACCTTGTTATCGAATGGGGGATCCGAAATCGGCTGAGTGAGTGTTCTCTTGCAAAGGGTGAATCCACCGAATTCAGCCTTCTAAATCTCGATTGCAAGCAGGAAAACAAATAAGTCACAATGTCAAGGTCCCAAATGATGTAAAACCTATCCATTTTACCTTTATTGCATGAAAACCATACAAGAATATTTTCCTTGCTAATTTTAGGATTTCCACTTCCATATTGCTTTGTCCCCCAAATTCATCCCTTACTTTGAGAAGGCTAGCCAAAACCTATAATGGTAGAATTCATAATCCTATAATGGTAAAAGTAAAATACCCTCCCTTATTTTCCTTACCTCTAAAAAACATGAGAATATCATCATATCATACTTAGCCATTGAATAATTTCAAATTCATAGACATATGTTCACGGTCTAGGTATGAAATGCCACCCTCGCCTTAATTACTGCGAGGGTGGGTGTGGTGGCAGGAAGTGATGTATGAGTATCTTAGCTCCTAAGTCATTTTTACATTTGAGAAGGAATTTTGATTCCTTAATTTAAGTAATTATATTTTCTGAATTGATAAATGGATTTTCGGAGAGGATAAGTAATATTGTAGAAGATAATATCGGATAAGAGGATGTGATACTTATAGATACACAATTAAATAAATAATATTTTTAGTGAGTTAATTTTCCCTTTAAAGCATGAGAAATTATAAGGATACATCTTAGTAAGATATTTTGATCATTTTGGCAAGATTTCATGGTCTAGAAAAACATGCTTGGTTTCTAAATTCTATTTATAATTATAACCCTTAGAGTATCAAGAAGACCAAGATGAGTGTGGAATAAAGCCACATAAAAGAATTAGATTATAAATAGAAATGCATGTATAGGATTGGTTGAATGAAATAGGATTTCACGTCATTTCATATTGTCTCTAGGTATATTTAATTGGTAAATTCTTGTTTGTGTGTGTTGGAATCAATGATAGATTAGAATGAATCCTTCTTATGAGGAAGGTAAACCCAATAGAGGATTTGAGACAATAAAGTGACGAAAATAATTATGTACATAGTAAGACTATATATAATACATGTAGAAAACAATATTTGTTGTAAACATGGACATAAGTCAATTTTAGGCTAAGAATTCTAATTTGGGGCTTCTATGTGAAATAACCCTACAAATTGAGAATACAAATTTCCTATAAACGTCATAAGACGAGGTTAACCTATCGTAATCTAATTGCACTCTATTTAGGAAACTTTGTGGTGAATAATATCAACTATTGAATGAGGGTCAAGGAACTGAATCAATGAATGGGGGCATATATTTTTGTCAGTGAAATCATAGATACATGAATGAAGAAGTAATGTGTTGAAAGGTGATTCAAATGGGAATATAAATCATAGGCATGGTATTAGTGTTGATATCATGGTGAGAAGACTTGTAAGGGAATAGTTGAATTCTCATCAAAATGATAATGATCTGATTAAGGAGGATTATCAAGACGAAGATAGATAATCTCATAAAGGTGCAAGTTCTGATTTATATGTGTTGAGCAATGATTCAACACCATAGTGGAATGTTGATAATGTGTAAACCCAAAAAATAAGTTTTAATCAATATTTGGTCAAATTATGAAGGGGGGAATCATTGGAGTAGACATGTTATTTGAAGGAAATCTCCTAGAATATTAAGGAAGACACCTCAATTAAGAGTCCTTGTGGAATCTCCCATTTGGATGTGGTTAAGATTTGACATTGATTCAACGATTGGAATTGATACCATCATTGGTGGAATGAATATTTTCATAGACAAAGAGGAGTCAAAATTTTGATATTGAGGTTGCCAAGCTCATAAAAAGAGAATGATTTAGTTTGTGCTAGAAAGATCCATTTGTTTGGAATATTATAGGTTCAATCTTGAGCAAGGTGTGGTTAAGCTCTATTTGGAGATCACTATTGTTGCTACATTGAAAAAAAATTTCTCCTAAAGGTTTAAGTAGCTATCATAGCTTATAGATATATGCAAGGCTAGCATAAAGGACTTCAGTTGGGATTATATGATATAGAATTATGAAAAAATTGGTTAAGGCTATAACAATGCCTTCAAATCTAGCTACAACACTATGACCTACGATTCCCATTGGGGATCATAATTCACTTGTTTCTCTCACAATAATTTTAAAAATAGGATTTTAACTACAATTTGATAAATGGAGAGGTAAGTGACCATGAAGGTTCTCGAATGAGAAATTATGGTGACTTAATTATTGTTCCTTATGTTTATAATACTTGTGAGATAGACTATGATGTGCAAATATTTGTGGAGGAGGTGAGATGCTAGTGAATGCAAGTGTGACTTGTAATTATGCATGCAAGAAGTACAATAAATTTAATAGAGAATTTGAAGACCTAGGAAATTTTGATTTTCTTGCATTAGGAACCCTCCCCAGAGCCCACTTCTTGTCGTTCATCCATCCCCATTGGGGAGAAATAAATATTATTATTATTATTATTATTATTAAGAGTTAGTATATAAGTTAAACATATATAGATTTTTATAAAACATGTAACAAGATTTTTGACCATGAAGATTCAACTACACATTGTCATGGATATTATTAATCTATAAATTGGCTTTATTACAATACCATAGACCACATGACCAACAAAATATAACTCATCTCATATGACACTTGGCAATATGAAATTTTTTTAATTAATGAATTTAATTACAAGGGGAAAAGGCATAACTAATTTGGTAGTGTATGATATTAAGAATATCTTAGAATATTCTATGGTGTTTAAATCAATACCATCTACCTAATAATTATGTATAAATAAATTAAAATTGAAGAAACCTATTTTAAAATTGATATGCCTATTAACATAATTAATTATAAATAAACTCACTTTGAGACGCATTGAAATTTGAAGCATACTATGGTTACTTGTTCTCCTTGTAACGAAATAAAATATATTGGAAACATAATTTTCTTTTAAAATTCATAGGTATTTTTATATTAGAATTTCAATGTTAAATAACTTATTTATATATTTAAATTTTAGATGCTGATAATATTTTTTGTTATATTATTGAAGTTCTCAATTATATTAATTTCTGTTTTTTATGGTTAATTAAACATTAATAATATAATGACCACGATTTAAGAAAAATTAGAGCTATTTGAATAGATTTTTTCCATCTAGATTTACCTTCTGCTGTTAGTGAAAATATCTTTCGTTGGTTGATAATAGTGAATTAACAATTATTTGAGTGTCTCATGATTAATGACATTTTTTGTGTGGTTATATTTGAAAATTAAAAAGATATATTGTATTAGAGAAAATTTCAACTAAAAAAATCACCTAAAATATTTTAAAAAATTAATAAAAATATGTCATATAATTTTTTTTTAATATATCATTTTAAAAAATATTAAGAAATTAATAAAAAAAATCATATAAACAATTTTTTAATATATCATTTTTATTATTTTACTTTTATTAAAATTATACAAACATAAATCACTTTTTGATCATTTTTATTAATTACTTTTAGTAAAATTACACAAATAAATTTCATGTTTATGAAAATAACTATATATACATAAATTTAGAATCAGAATTAATAAAAAATTTAAATAAAAAATATTAATATTTAAATTACCCAACTAAATAAAATTATATATGATTTGAAATTTTATTTAATTAGATGACATTAAAAACACACTCAATTTATGATTTACTTTTCTGAATATTAGAATTTTTATAGAATTAAATGTTAATTTTATTATTAATATTTCCTATAATTTTGAGTTACTTTGGCATCGTTTTAGCATGTATATTTAAAAAGACCAAGAGTCTTTGTAATTATCATATCAATTTGTTGTGGATAAATATGATTGGTTTCAATTTGTTGGGATAAATATGATTGGTTTTAAAATGTGAATTTCTTTCCTATCGTACCTTAAAGTGCAATGACAACCTCTGAATTATTGATTTTTTTTATTAACGAGTGGTTTGGGACGACAATATCTTTAAGTGGCATGGATTTTTGAAGCCCACAATAGAAAGTGGCAAACAGAGTTGGTATTTTATGGGTTTGACAGTGATAAAGATTTGATAAAAGCATATCACGGCGTTTTATATGTGGCTAGACTTAGGTTTGTGAAAGTCATTTCAAGGCAACGTTTTATATGTGGCTAGACTTAGGTTTGTGAAAGTCATTTCAAGGTAACCACTTTCGTTTTGGTTTGAACTACCACACATGTTTATTGTTTCTGTACTTTTTTTATAACAAGAGAATAAAGTTATATTTAATGGACAAGATGAAAAATTCAAGAAGCCAATCATTAATGTATGTTCAATATTTGGTTTCTTTACCTCATGTAATATAATTTATCTTTCTTGAATGAAAGGACAATGTAGGTACAAAGGAAGGGACTTCAGGCATTTTTAGTGGAGTAAATATTAAGTACTATGGACTATGTTAATAATTGGTTTATTGTTTTTGTACTTTGTTTATTGGATGAAAACACAATGATATTTAATATTCAGGAAGACAATTATTAACTTAGTACATGCTGCTTAATATTTGGTGTTTGAACATAAATATGTAACATGTAACCCATCCATTAAGTATCGATCCATCTATGAGATGTAGATAGTTAGTTTATGTGGATGTAGTTTCAGATTAATAGTTTAAGTTCAATTAAATTTTGCACAATTTAACATTTCTTTAGTAGCACATCATTTTTCTCTCCAACAATAAAACTAACTCAAATTTAAAATTAAAATAAAAAAAGTACACTTTTAAATCGATACCAACAAACATAGATTATTATTTTGTTATATTTTTCTTAAATAAAGTTTTCACTTATATTAATTTATGTTTCTTATGTTTAATTAAACATTAATAATGCAAGGAATAGGATTTAAAAAAAAGTAGAGCTATTTAAATAGATTGTGTCTATCTATATTTATTTTATGTTGTTAGTTAAAGGCTTTTTCACTATTTGATAGTAGTGAATTAACAATTATTTGATTCTCTCGTGATTAATGACATTGTTTATGTGGTTATATTTGAAAATTAAATAGATATATTTATCTTATGTTGTTAGTCAAAGGATTTTTCACTATTTGATAGTAGTGAGTTAACAATTATTTGATTCTCTCATGATTAATGAAATTGTTTATATGGTTATATTTGAAAATAAAATAGATATATTGTATTAGAGGAAATTTCAACTAAAGAGAACTACTTCAAAAATAATAAGAAATTAATAAAAGAATGTCATATAAACAATTTTTTAATATATTATTTTTATTATTTTACTTTTACTAAAAATATGTAAATATAAACAATTTTTTTAATAGATCATTTTTATTAGTTTATTTTTACCAAAATTATACAAATAAATTCCATGTTTATGAAAATAACCATATATATATTTATATAATATACTAGGTTTAATGAAATTTAAGTAAAAAAGAAATTTTAATATTTAAATTAGCTAACTAAGTATTATATATATATATATATATATATATATATATAAAGGTATGATTTCAAATTTAATTTAGTTAGGTGAAATTGAAAACAAACTCAATATATTATTTACTTTAATTAAAAATATTCTGAATATTATAAATTTTATAGAATTAGATATTAATTTTATTTTAAATATTTAATATAGTTTTGGGTTATTTGGGCATTGTCCAGTAAATTATATTATAAAAAATTTTCTCTATTCCTAATCACATCTAAATATATTTTAAGTTTTAAAAAATTTCAATTAGCTTATACATTATCACATGGAAATTCAATATTAACTTTTTAAAATCGAAATTTCTATAAACATATAAAATTGTTTAATTATTAAAATATATAATTTTACTTTATTTTATCTTTGGTTTTTTTTTTTTATTCAAGAAAAATACATAGTTATTCAAATAGATGATTTCCCATTTTTCTTAAATCCACAAATTAAACATGTAAGAAATGTGATTTGTTAATCTAATAACATGTCAACGATTAATAAATTCATAGCTATAACTGTGACTAATTTTAATAATATAGCCGTTTTATTCTTTATCAAAATACAAAATCTATACATAACAACTTGTAGTCTTTTATATATATATATATATTTTTTGATTATGGCTTAAAAATTGTAAAATCTATTTGTATATGTTAATTATCATCTATAATATTTTAACATTTATAATATTTCGAATTCATTTACAATCATTAATTAAAAATAAAATAAAATTATGGTTTTATTTAGGTCTTATTAACTATTGATATTAATGCATAGTAAGTTAAATGAGTTTGCTATTTCTCTAATGAATTGGAAAAAAAATGGAATTTTTATTTTTATTTTTATGTAAACTAATAATTAAGCTTTAAATGATAATAATATTCCTCGATGGGGTCATGGAACCAGTGTAACATGTGGTGAATGGGTGGCGTACAGAGATTTTATCGTTTCCACGTGTCCGTTGAAATCCCCTTAATGGATATGGTCATCATAAATAATTAGCAGGTGGGCGTCCTTCCCACTTGTAGTGTTGTTAAATCTCCATCTCAGTCTCGAAAAGATATCAGTGAGTTGTGATGGGCAATGAGGTGGGGGTCTATAGATAATTTTTATTTTGAGTTGTGGTTTTCCTGCAAGCGGTCATGGCCCTAGACAGGCGAGGGATGTGAGGTATGGATTAGTTGGGAGAAGGGTGAGTTCTCGATCAAGGAATTCCCATGGGATCCTGACACGCCAAAGGTGGTCGTGGCATTGTGACTCCATCTGAGTCCTTCTGGTTTGTTGTTTGTGCATTCAAATCTATCCATTCAAGACGAATCATGATTTCACAGTCAATTTCCTTTGACCAGGAATGATAATTCGTGGCCGCGTCACAGGCCCCATAGCCTATGGTTCGAATCGAGTATGGTTTCAAGGTGGGATTTGTTTTATTTTAGTTTCATTTGTAGAGGAACAGGTGGTCCCATGACGCCTGCCTCCTACTATCATTCTAGCTTGGTGGTTCACGCTCCTCTCATCAGGAGGGGTGAAATTCGTGTGGGTTTTAGTTGGGTTGGCATGGAGGGTCTCCAGAAGTTGAAGAGAAGCACCTCTGGTCCTGGGTCAACAGGGTCTCGTAATTGGTATTGTGATTTCTTGTTCACTGCTCATTGTTATCACTAGAAAATCAGACAAGAAAATATGACATTATTAAATGTCAGGAAGAAGGATTTACAGGGCTGACGCATATTAGAGGACCTGAAATTTTTTAAAAATCCCTAAGGTCAAGAGGAAAAATCAAATTTTGCACTAAGTAATAAGGCAAAATGTGCCTTTGTGTGCATTTTTCTTCGATAAGTGCACCTTTGCATGACTTTCCCTTGAAAAGTCACACGGTCCTGGGAGTGGTGGAAGTCACTTTCGTCGAAGACATGGCACACTCCAGGAAATGATCCCACATTGAGGCCACCCAAGGACAACCGCCTAAGACTCCTTGGGACCTAAAGGGAGAATAAACAGGAATCAAGTGGCACATAATGGAATCAACCCCCTCTCTTGGGTCACAATCCATCAATGTACCAAGAGAGGGAAGGAGAATTTGAATTCATCTATAAAAGGCCACTAAGAGATGAACAAAGGGAGAGAACATTATTATGCTGGCCAAAATCGCTCAGAGGAAATCCAACAGTGTGCAATATAGAGCAGAAGTAGAGAGGGGATTCGATTATTGGCCATCCAATAGCTTCAATTATTTGGAGTAGAGAGAGGGACCTTGCACCAAGCATCTAGAAGGTAAAAATGTCCTTGCATCGGTCCTTACAACTCCATAGTTCTAAGGGCCCTTTGGCAAGATTCTAAACGTTGTATCTTTCATCCTAATAGCAAACAATAAGAGGTGACCTTCATGCCACCATTAGTATTATGGTTATGTTTGACTCTTTATGAGATTCCATGTTTATTTTTATTTTTGTTTTGTTTTCTCTCTATATATGCATACTATCTCATGATTTATTGTGTTTAATGTTTTATAGCATGTTCACTAACCTTCTAAAAATTTTCTTTATCTACCTTTGACCAAGGATTAGAGGCAGCGACCACTCCTCTTAAGCAATTGCAGATTGGTACACTTGTGCACCAAAACCACAAACATAGGATTGGGGACTCCACTAGCTTTACATTTTCAATTAAAGTGGTTGCATTTGTTTCAATGACCTTCTCTCTCCTCCGTAGTATTTCTTAGACAACTCCCATTATTTTCTTCTCTATTCATTCACCCTTAGAAAAAGGCTGAAGTTCAGATGTCCCGGAAATTTCATTCTCAAGAAAAATGCGTGCTATTTTTTCAAACAGACACGAAAATTTGTGTGCATTTATCCCTGACCTGTGTGCATATTTCGTGCCTATGTGAAGATTTTGTGTGCGGAAACCAAAGACCAAAATTCTCGATCATTTTCCTCAATTTCCAATTTTTAAAGTGGCTGGAAGCTCAGAGAAAAACATACAACACTATGTGAGGTGTCCCACGACTGTTTAGAACTTTCTTTTGGCTACATTTGAGTATTGCTAGTTTCTAGTTTTAAATTGAAAATTTTATATTCACAAAAATCCACATAGTTTAAGTAGGGGGGCAATTTACTTGTAATCTGAGATAACTTAATTTTGTGAAAATAGACACCAAAAATCACATAGATAATTAGCTGGAGTAAGTGGCCCTAATCCACATATTCTTAGTTACTTTTCATTTTTCCTAGTTAAGTCATTAATTTTAGTTTAATTTTTTGCACTAGGAGTTGGGACCAGGAATTAATTATCTTAAGAGCCGCAAGTAATCTCTTCTACATTTTCACCTTTTGGTGACCCTAGGAAAGCATATGAAAGCTCTCTTCTGATAATTTTCCATCTCCCTTTAGTTGATCACTTAGATTAACTAGGAAAAATTGTAAGCGACCCACTATCCGCACATGATTTTCTTATAGAAAGGAACAATCAAACATAGATTAATAGGGGACATGTAAAGGATCACTGCATATCCACATCTTAAAATTGTGTGATTGTTCACTTTTTTCTCACACACTTCCACACCATAAGTGAAGTAAAGACTCCTTAAAAAATAACCTACTGAGCTCACTAAGTTCCCCCAAAGGAGAAAAAAAAAAACATATAGTTTAGGTTAGGACCATGGGGGTAGGCATCCAATAAGGCACTGTGGTCAATTTACATCTTGAGACATATAAGTTTTCTGATTAGAGATCTTTAAAATCCATCTATTCACCCACGGAAAAGAAAACTTGAGTGCCACAGAGACCCAATTCAAAGGGGGTTAAGCTTATGCCCAGTACATGCGGTATTATTTGGGGCTACCTAGCCCATCTAATGCTCGACGCTGGTAGCTGATTTACCAATAATATCAAGACTTGAACACTCATGTGGGATGATGGTACTTAGTGACCAATCTAGGGCATCCTTACCTATATGTGATGGTGCAGGCACCACTAGATCCTCTGCCCATTACCTTGGTCAATTCTTCGGCTGTTGGAAGGCGTCACCAATTCTTTCGAGATGTTAGCCTAAGTACCCAGCAAAAGCTATCTTCAAAAGGCCCAGTTAAAATTTAGAGTGTAAGGACATTTCAGGTCTCTATGATTTTGAGTATCACGCGGAAAAAAGAACCAAAACCTCTTCTTGATTGATTAATCACATAAAAATTATTTAAAGGAACATTAACTTTTTTTTCACTTTTTTTTATGTATGTGGTCACCATTTTTTTCTTTGATACTTCACCTCTATTAGAACTGAAGATTTTTTCCAAAACCATACCTAGTCGACACCATAACCGATCCAATGGGGCCTCATCGATCTAGAATTATTTTGGACCTCCCCCATTACCAAGAGGAGTTCTAGGTCATTCTCCATTGAGGCATCAAAGACGAAACGCCACCAACCTTATTTATTCATCCTTTATTAGGACATCTTTAGTTGGGAACCCCTGAGGGTCACCCAATGGCACACCAGTGGAAACTCCCACAAGGTCGCCACATTCCACTCCTCCCACAACCCCTATGGGGCAGAGGAGCATTACCCATTTAGGGATCCAAGCAAAGACATAGCTAGGTATGTCACATCAAAACCCCATATCCAACCAGGACACCTCTTCTTCACAGTTTTCAATGGCTCCCAACCTGCAGTCACCGTTCTTAGCATTTTTGAACTTACCTGACCTAACCATGTTAATGAATGACCCTATGACACACAACCAAACATGGCCCTGCATGCCCACAAATGTCCTTTCAGACATTCCAAAGTTCAAAGGGAAGCAAGCAGAAGACCCATGAAATCAGATAATGAATTTTTACTTGTGGTATTCGTCGGACAACATCATTGACGATACTATTCAACTAATATTATTTTAGCACACCCTAATTGGACCAGCTGTGAAATGGTATGTGGAGCAGTTGTGTGCTACACATGGAACCTTTAGCGCCCTCGCCATCGCATTCCTCAAATATTTTTAGTTACCCATCCACCATGATTCTGGGATGGAATTACTGACACATTTTAGACAGACACCAGCTATCCATATCTCAGACCATCTCCATGAATGGCGATGATGTAGTATTTTTTTGAAAGCCAAACTCGACGATCGAGTTCTGCTAGACTTATTCCTGAAAAATCTCACTGTAGAGATTTCAAAAGATGTATCAACCCAAAAACCTACATCCGAAGAGGATTCCGTCAGTAAATCCCAGTAGCTCGGGCTAATTTACACGTCGTCATGATACATTTACAACATCCTGCCTAATGCCTCATGGCTACAAAATTATAAAGAATTTCTAGGCATGATGAACTCTACAGATGGATTGATTGTGTCACTAACACAAAATCACCTAAGAAGCAGCAGTCATTAGCCCGGTTACATGTATGATCCTAACTAGAGCATCCTGCAACCCGGCTACTAGAGTCATCATGCACCTTTGCAGAATATGACCAAAAGAACACAGTCATACCATAATTAGCAAGGAGTTCCATACCCTCTGGCTTAACAGACCCAATACATAACTATAAATTCTAACGGAAGATCTCCCCCCCAGCATCCATTCACAAACCAAGGACAGGGACCCCAGTATTCCCAATCCCCAACACAAAACCCACCCATGCAAAATAATGCGAAGGTGAACTTTTTGAAACTTTCCCAATAATAACTGCAACAATCATATAATCAATAGAATTCCATCTATCCTCCTAACGCGGGAAGGAAAAAATAAAAAAAACAAACAAAAGGTAAATCCTGGACAGAGGGGAAACAATCAACAACGCTCTCTACGATCTCAGGCTGGAAGAAACTCAAACCAAAATGAAAACCAGGAGTCAAATCACTCCCAAGGGTAGAACAAGAGGGTGAATATTTGGACCAACCACTCTTGCACAATCTGTGGTGAATATGGCCATAACACTCACCACTTTCCCAATCCCCGTGAGCTGAAGAAGCTCCAGGGTAACCTAGTACAAGGGGAATCCTCACATAAAAAAAATGTTATACAAGAGCACTTCCCCCCGCAAGGGACATTTAGCACCCAACAACAGCAAACAACTCCCGATGACCCAAAAAAAAAAACCGCGAAATCTACATGACTAGTGAATTTATTTTTCCAGACACGAAACCGAAATTACGATACCCCACAAGACACCAATTCATCAGGGGCTAGCACGTGTGCACCAAAACCACCGTTGACTATATAGAATATACCTATTGAACCCTTGCCAAATATGGCTAAGGGACTGACTAGGCGAGTAGGAAGAAAGTCCAAATTGTCCCATAACTATAGCATTATGGATAATTAAGCCCAATCGCCCACCGTCATGTCAGTTTTGGAGGTGTTACAATCATGCCCAAAGCAACAGAAAGCCTTACTTTCCACATTAGGCACCATCGACCCTGCTGATTCTCGCCTAATGGCTTTCGATTTAGATAAAGCTACCCCTAGGCTTCCTTCGATGGTTTCCTTCTAGATACTAGTGTTAGTTCAAAAAATCACTTTTCACCATTGTATCATTGACAAGGGTGCGTCCACATGCATCATTTCAATGAATGTTTAGCAGAACTTACGCTCTCCCAAACTAAGAAAATCATACATCACACTTACAGCATACGACGAGAGCCCCTCTGCTCCCCTCGACCTGTACCAAAATGTCCCTGTCTGCTTAGCCGGAAATACAATCCTTATAGATATTGAACTCATGGACACTCAACTAGATTAAAATATACTCCTTGGTCAGAGTTATATGTATGCCATTTCTTCCATAACATCATCCATCATCTGAACCATGATGTTCCCCCATGAGGATAACATTATTATAGTTGACCAATTTTAATATAATGATAAACGACCCCTAAAAAACACCGATGTTTTCCTACACTATGTGGATACATCCATAGAGATGCTTATATGGTACCAATAATATGGCCCCGGCCAACTCAAACCGTCATCCATCCTTAGATCATTCCTAGGAGATCCCCCCGTCATACTGGAACCATCAGTTGATATCACAGAAGCTCTGGTGTGCGTGATGTTTACATCAAGCACTGAGGTTAGCCAAGAAACAAAGATGAGCAGTAATGAAACTGAAGCCTCTGCTATGGAAGCCTCTCTATCTTACGGAGTCTCTCAAACTCCTTTCCTATACACTCCACTTGGTTTTTTGTCACAACAGGTCTTGGCAAAAATAGTACTGTCAAACATATCCTTTGCAATACCAGTTTAGTACTTGGTCCCTCTTAACATGACAAGAGTTACTGGAATTACCTTTATAGGATTTATTCCCCTTACTCCAGAGGATACTTTGCTCATTAAGGAGATTTTCACCACCATGCCATCTACGATAACTCTCACCGCTAAACCAATGATCACGACCAAGAAAGCCAATAAAAAGGGGAAGAACGTAGAAAATCCCACCATGCAATGGGAATTACAACCTTGCACCATATGCGAAATAGTAGTCCACCCTACCCACATCTTCCCAAAGCTGGATGAGTTAAAACCACTCCTTAGCTCTATAGTAAATATCAGAGAAACAAGTTTCTGTAAAAAGGAACTAGCCACCAAAAATCAAGGCAAAAAACTATGCGCGAACCACTCATGAGCTATATGTGGCCATTATGGGCATCACACCCATCATTTCCCAAAAATTCCTTGATATAGGGATGCCTTACATGCCATTGAGCAATATTTTCAAAAGGATACCTCCATCTAGTCAACTAGAGAAGAACCTCGCACCATTTTATACCTCCATGAGGCACGACAGTCACTAGAATGACTGTCGTTCATCTTCCCTCCCTTTATTAGACGATGTCCACTATGCGATGAACATGACCACTTCATCGACGAATGCATAGCCTTGGAACTCATACAAATATGGTATGCAGTTGAACAAGGGTATTATGTTGGCTTGCGAGCAACAAAATTTGCATGTCTGATATGCTCTGGCAACCACACTTTTGAACAATTCCATTACATCCCTCGGTTTCACTTAGTGCTAACTAGTTTACGCATAGCCATAGTATGCCTCTCCCTTGAAGATGACTCTGATACTGAATCCATGGATAGCTCGACGACACAAGAGGATGTAATGAGTAAATCCATCCTCTTCCTGTCAGCTGAAAGGTGACCAGTCGAGGAACCCTTAGTCATCCCCAAATTCCCTCCACGAATAAGACCAACATGTGCGTTATGTAACCAATCCAAAAATATGGTCACCATTTTCCACAACCTAGAAGCACTACACTACTTGTACCTGATCACGTCACTAAACGAACAAGACGGGAACACCCAAGTAAGGCTTTTCTGCCTAGTATGTCAAGGAAACCACCATGAACAACATTGTACATATATACTGCAAGTGCGCCAACTAATTGACATTATCCATACATTAGAAATACTCCGTCACGATATCATCAATCCAGAACTCAAAAACCATGATGGAAAGCAGATTTCCCCCAAGAAGCTTACCCCATTTCCACACCAACATGTCTGGAGTATTAGAAAGGTGCATCGACATAGCACAACCCATATCGAGACTAGGCCAGTATGTGGGCTATGTGACAGAACAGGCCACCGGGTCAACCAGTGCAAAGAAATGAGGCACCTCACAAACAACTATTGCATGATCTCCTCCCTCCCACAGGGGCACATCTCTAACCAGGAAAAAATCACACACTTCTATTGTCATATTTGCTCACATTTTCACCATACTATGAAATGTGAACACTTCCCCAAGCTTCGAGAGGTGAGAGAAACATTAATTATAAGCTCCCCAAAAGAGTTAGACATACCTAAGCCAAAAGCTCAGAAATGGAAGCAAAGGACCATCTCCCCTATGCCTGATCCCTTCTGACCATCCACCTCAAGGATGGAGAGTAGTGTTGGTTCCCACATAATCTACTCAGTTGGCACAATGATACCATGAACCATCTTCACCAGCCATAACCACGAACTAGAGGAATGACCATTAATGGAAAAATTCATGCACCTTTGTACCAGGCACAAATTCCAACTCCAGAAAAGTGCCTATCCTAACGAGGAATTTGGACTTTCTCCCACACAAGCTCCCATCATGGAAATTCCTTCCCCGCCAAATTCTGACAACATAATACACCATATACGATTCATATCATCATGCATTTTTCCGAGAGTATTTTTACCAATGATGTTGCAAACCAAATCCATATGCACCCTATCGACTGCATTCAGTTCCACCACAACGACGATGGAATCCTTTTCATGTATTTCAACTAGCTCTGTTAGGACTGAAACTCTTCCTCACAGCCTTGCGCAAAATCAATCCCCTTTAGGGTCCTCATTTTATTCACATGAGGAAATCCTTGAGGCCATGACGGAGCCAGAGTATCCATGTGATGCAGTGCATCACTGTTTTTTTTTTTCTCCCTAGAAAAAGCATTCAGCCCTGACAAGACAATAGAACAAGAGGGTTATGAAATTTAATCAAAATATTTTCTTCCATCAGGGAAGGTTGATTATTTTAAGAACCCCATTTTGATGCTTGATGCATGCGAGGAATGAAACATGTCAAATATTTCACCTACCATCAAGATGAATACCTCTCGAAATGTTGGAAAGGTCGAAGAGATCTCACTAGGGGTAGCTTGTTCACCCGATGAGATAGCCTCTTACACCCACTTACTGCAAGAGTATCGAGATATATTCACGTGGGACTACTCAAAGATGTCAAGGCTTAGTCAGCCTATTGTAGAGCACCATATTGACACCTGGCTTAACGTACCACCAATACACTAGAAACAACCTCAACTGCAACCATCCAAGGTGGAATAAATAAAACAAGAAATCGAAAAGCTTCACAAAGTCAGGTTTATCTACCCCATCGCTTACACATATTGGGTTTCCAACCTTATTCCAATCATGAAAAAATAGGGAACCATAAGTGTTTGCACCGATTTTCGTGATTTGAACAAAGAATGTCCCAAGGACAATTACCCTACCCAATTCATTGACCAAGTCATCGATTCTTGTGTAAGTCACGAGGCCCTCTCCCTCATGGATGCCTTTCTTGGGTACAATAAAATTCAAATCCACCACATTGATCGATACAAGACTGCGTTCACTACCCCATTGGGCACATTCACATACAAGGTAATGCCATTCGGCCTAAAGAAATTTGGAGTTACCTTCCAGAGGGCTATGAATTATATATTTCATGACTTGGCACACCTTATCCTTTCCTACTTGGATGACCTCACAGTCCCATCAAAGAAGCGCTCACAACACCTCAAGGATCTACGACTAGTATTCAAACGATGCCAGCGATACAACCTACGCTTGAAACCCCTCAAGTTCACCTTCTGCATCATATAAGGAAGACTTTTATGTTTTATTATGTCCCATAAAGGAATTAGAATGGACCCCCTCAAGGTCCAAGCCATCAAAGATGTACCTCCACCTCGAACCCTCAAGCAACTACAAATCTTACAGGGAAAGGCCAACTTTCTGAGATGTTTCGTCCCAAAATATGCCACTTGCACTCAAGGATTCATGTGTCTCCTTCGTCACAACATCCCGTTCAAATAAGATGACCAAGCCCAACAAGCCTTCGACATGCTAAAAGACACGTTGTCTTCAGCACCATTGATTAGTCCCCCAGACTACAACAAAGACTATATCCTATATCTATCAGCATATGAAACTGCTTTAGCCGGATTATTGAGCTAGGAGGGCCCAGATGGGAAGTACCACGTAATCTATTACACTAGAAAAACATTATCAGGTATTGCATTAATATATGAGCCCGAAGAAAAGACTTCCCTAACGTTAATTAACGTAGTCCAAAAAATTCTCCACTTAATGAACCACAAGTATGCCCGCTGGATAAACATTCTGCAAGAATACGACTTACAATTTTTCTCTCCCAAGAGTAAAAAGCCACTAATCTTAGCAGAGTTCATTACGGACCTCCCAAGTCATACCAAAGAATCACCAATAAACGATTTGCTACCAGATGAACATCTCTTCCTCGAAGCAAAAAGCAACCCTTGGTATGGAGATATCCTTCTGTTGAGAGTTTTAATTGGTGAATTAAAGCTCTTAATATTTAATTTTTCAATCTGGGCTCGTAAACATGAGCTGCACTCCACTTCTTGATTCAGTTTCTAGGTCATAGTTTTAATGATTCCTTATGGTAATTAATTAAGAGTCAAGACACAAAAATACTCATAAACACGCAAATTTCAGAAAAGAGATGAATTCATCATTCCAGGAAGGATCAATAATTGAATTTGACTTGAGCACTTAACCTTTTATTTAATTTATTTTGTGATTGAACTGAAATCAAAAACTAATTACTCTAAATAAAATACCTATTCTTCAACAAAATTTAGTTTAACAATTCAATATTTCCTGCAAAAATGCCAAAATGCTAATTCTAACTTTCATAAGCCACACTTGGAAGAAACTAATTAATCTAAATTCACCTACAAATTGACCATATGTGCACATGATGAATTTACTTAAACCCTGGGATAAGACACTTTATAACAATTCCACTACTTTGACATCAAACAAGAGATTGCAACATCAAAACTGTTTGAGATGTTTATTTCACACACTTATCAGCCAAAGAGAAAAACTTTGTCTCTCATGTTGGATTTATGATCCACGCTATGACAATTCATTCTAAAACCCCTAGTTCCACTTTTAAAATAAACTAATATGAACCTGCACTACTTAAGCACACAATTGTACTCAAGAAATCATATTGCAATTACAGTTTTCATAAGTCAAATCATGAAACTGAACTCTGGAAAATTTACTCAAAAATATCTCAATAATTAACACTCTGCTCTCCTAGTCAAAAAGGTGAGATATGCTAATCGAAGCAAGCACACACCCTATTCTATGATATCGTAATGAGAAATAGTTCAACCTAGAAACAAATATTTTGATTAAGAAGCTAATGAAAATCACAACTGGAACTCATTTACCTATTCTAATCAAATTTCAATGTAGATAATTTAGACAACGCTTGGGAGTGTCAAACCAAAAATCACTTATAAACTAATTTGTAAAGGCTGAAATCGCTCATCATACTTCACTCTTATGAACTAGAAATTCCCAAATTGCATAAAAGACTAAAAATTATAATCTATTTTACAAATTCATAAAATACCTTAAAAACTTACCTTGCTCACAAACACACTGTTCAACAATCTTGCAGAATGAAACCCTAAGCTAGCATTCCTATTGACTCAATGCTTTTACTAATAATGAAAATGAACACTGGAACTGAGAAATAATCAAAAAATTCTAACTTAATTAACACATTGAAAACATGCTCTAGAAATCCTTTTGCAAGCTCATTTTTGGCAACTAATGAAAATAAATTGCTAGGTTTAAGTGACCGAAAGTAGATCCT
Organism: Pinus albicaulis; assembly: GCA_034641835.2. Classification (NCBI taxonomy): domain Eukaryota; kingdom Viridiplantae; phylum Streptophyta; class Pinopsida; order Pinales; family Pinaceae; genus Pinus; species Pinus albicaulis. The sequence continues at coordinate 745,822,716 of CM076576.1, read as the reverse complement.
ATCGACCTTATCTTGAATTACGCACAACAAATGATGGAAGATTATGTTTTTTATAACAAGTGAAGATATCTTTCAATCCTTCAATTCACACTCTATTTTTAGAACAATTGGAATTCCAATCTAATTCAAGAAATCAGCAAACCAATTTCGAGATCAAGTTCGAATAGTAGTTATCAATTTTTCATCTAATCTTATAATTATGCCTATGGTCGGATTTGTATGCTTACCTCTGGTGACAATTTAGGAAATTATATTAACAAGAAAAAAACACACTTCTCGACATCAATTTAGATTCATGTGCAATTCATATTCATGTTCAATTCAATTCAGATGTCATGGCAGATGGAGTTATGAGTCTATCATTGAATTGCTTCCATCATTTTCTGATTAATCAATGAAACTTTTAAGCCTGTTGCATTCAACCTTAGTCTTTCCATTCACACTTGATAGATCACAAAGGTTTATTCTTATTCAACTCATTAGCTAGGAAATATAAGAAGTTGCATTCAAGTTCAGAACTAATTCAAGTAACTAAGATCTACAAGTGGAATTCCTGTCTAAAAACAATGCTAGAAAATTTTGAATTCAATTGATTAGGAGAAGAACTTTGAAAAATGATTAAACACACACCTACAACAATAATTTCTAAAACCTTCGTTATGTAATTCTTAAATGCAAACACTTAATCTATCTAGCTAAGAGCCAACACATGAAATCAATCATAAAAACACAATCTAATCATCAACACATAAAATAAAATTGATCTTCTAATCACAACTGTAAAAAAATAGGAAATTAATCAGCACGCATACAAATTACCTCTAGTTATGCTTACATGAGCTGATCCAGTTGTGGTGGGCCCTTGCCACACCTAGAGAAAATTAGGACTTACAGAGGCTGGCTACACTTCAGAAAATCTACTTTAAGAGCTCATATGAAATCCACAACACTCCAAAATCAAATTAATAACCCAACATGTGAAATCGCAACTTTGGCTTCCATTACAGAGGACCAAATGAAAGCTTTCAGTCTTGATTACAAAATCGAATTCCAATACCTACATTGGATGTCTATGTTTTAATAATTCTTTGTTGCAGGATTTATAATCACGGCCTTCGAATTACAAATAGAAAGTGATCTATGTAGATCAGATCAAAAGATCGTTATGCTACTTAACTCATCTAAATTTGATTACATTGTCCACTCCAAGCTTTGTTGTTCAACAACGCTCCATTCATAGCCATGGAGATAAGATGTAATTTATTCTAAAAGTTGTGATGTGCTGATATGTAGTAATTTCAACTTCCTTTGACCAAAAATCCAAAGCAAGGCTGTTTTGGGAGATTTTAACAATTCTGGAAATTTCCAAATTTTACATAAATTAGCCTAAAGCCCCCCTGAATATATCCAAAATCGTAAGGTAATTTATAAAACTATGAAAATTTTAGTAAATTGGCTATACTGGTATCAAAACCCATGCCCCCGAATTTCGTCTTTCGCCTTCCTCACCACGGAAATCGAGGTAGAAGTTGGCCATTTAGAATTTTTTTACAGATTTGGACAAATTGGGTAATTTCCTTCTAGAGACTCATATGAGTGGTATGGGTGGAGTAAAAATTATGGAGGGGTATCATAATATCATTTTTGTTAATAACCTCTCCCGGATTCTCTGGAAGCGCGCCAAAAGTGCCAAAGCCCTAGATTAGGCATTCTCATCCTTAACTGGTTTGTGAGCGATTTCGGCGATGGAACCCTGTGATAAATGAACTTCAAAAAACATTTCATCAGTAAAACATGACATAATCATCTTTAATCATATAGAAGTGAAGAAAACTGATGATAAACAACCATAGAGAGTATTTGGTGGCAAGTGACAGAATTAGGGTACAGAACGGGCTAAAAACCTACAGTTTTAGGGTATAAACAATGATGTTTCATAATGAAAACATGGGCATATACGAGGCCCAACATCCCCCCATGCCTAAATTTTTGCATGTACTCATGTAAAAAAAGACTTTTCTCATATCTAGGTTTTTATGGCATCATGGCTTTTTAGGTAGGGTTAGGTGTTGTGGAGCAACACTGCATGAAGATTTGATTGTCATAGATTTGACTTCAAGAGCAATATAAATCGAGGAAAAATAATAGATATGGTAGGAGGAAAATTATGAATAGGATGATAGGTGACAATAGAAATGGTAGATGAGATGAGGTGGTAATGGAGATGGAAAGGCATGTGCTTGAATGCTCTATTTTCGTGAGGCCAATGCTTATGGATGGTTTCTTTATGAAAGGAAGCAATGAATTCATCCTTTATTAGATTGAAAATATGCGTGAACGTAGGAGGCGAAGGAACTATATTACTACCTTTTTTTACATGAACCATTATGATTATGACCTAGAGTAACATTCTATTGGAGGCTATATGGAAAACCAAATATACAGAATATGTGGTGGTTAATCATCAAAGCATTCTTAAATCTCTAATCAATTAAAGAATATCAATCGACCTCTACCTCAATTTTTACCCTTTTTGTTGATGTCTTTGGTGCTACAAGATGAAGTAAATGATGGAATGTATCAAGCTGATATGATTGCTGATATGATCTGTTGAAGAAGGAAAAAGGTCTCAATATCCACATTATCCTGAAAATGTTGATGCATGTGTGATTTCATACATCTTCCTAAAAAAAAAAAACACAAACACCATCATCAATATTTCTTTTCATGCAAATTTTATTGAAATAAAGGAAATAGGTTAAATAATGAACACTTACCTCATCATGCTCGAAGCCCATCTCCGCCCCCCATGCCTATCATCTTCCATGTCCTCATGCAAAAAAAACCTTTGATGGAGACCAAAGACTAAAGGGCTAGGTTTTTTATATTAAACTCATGGTTCATTGACTTAAACCATAGGGCTAATTGTGAGAGCATGTAAGTAAGTTTCCTTGGATGTCATCTTCCTTTGCATCAATAAGATAATAAAAGTAGTGACTAGGGATCCAGTGACGTTAAGAATAAGTTTTATTATTCCAAAAGAGTAACTAATGCTAGGGCTACTAAAGGAATGCTTAACAATGTTGTTACTGCAGAGATAATTTCATCTGACAACGGCTAACCATAAGAATTTTCACAAAGCATATCAGGAGTAATCCAAAGTAGCATGTCTTCACTTTCAATAGCCTCATTATTACAAGTAAAAGTGACTTTATTTAAAGGCCTTAAAATGGATCAAAAGTAGGGAAAAATGACAAAATGATACCTTCCCAGGATGATTGTCCTAACATTGCCCGAGCATAGAGTTGAAGATTCTCTTATTCAAGCAAAGTGAATCACCTGCACTAAGAGTCTCACATCCATAAAAACCAAATTATTTCTAAAAGATAGAACTCCAAAGCACACTGTTGAAGGATATTGAAGCCATTCTCAGTGAGATATGATAGTAAATTTAGGGAAAAGAAAAAAACAACCAAGTAAATCATAGTGTATAATTAACTTTGATACCATAGGCATGGCCCTGCTGCCAACAAGCATCTATAGCCCTGACAGGGATTTATTTTAACCTAACAAAATTTATGTGTCCCACTTACTAGATATAGATTCAAAGTTAGCTTATTTTACTTTTAGATAAAGGCCACTATCCTGGCTTGGTAACTAGCTGATGGCAGTGACAGTCACAAGAAGTAACATGGATGAACAAGTCGGCTCGTGATGAGACCTCCTGCCTTCCATATTTTTGGGCTAAAAGCCATTACTCTCGCTTGGTGACCAGGAGCAGTAATGTCATGCATGTTAGTTCTCATGATCATGGTAGGTCACCTCATTACAAGACCTCCTATCCTCCCCTAAATATTTTTGTATACTTTGATTATAATTAACCTTAGAGGTTACTTAATAACTTGGGAGACAGATCTACTCCTTAAGAGCATAGGATGGTGTAAAAAGTTTTTAATTACTAATATTTACTGGTTGATCCATCTACCCTAAAGACTCAAGAAAATAAAATAACTCAGATAATGACCAAAAGATACCTCTGGTAGGTCATGTTAGGGTTCTTATGAGAACTCATGATGGTTTTATAGGAGTGGTCGACCATAGGAGGATTTTCATCAATATTGTCAAAGATAAACCTGAAAATATTTCTTGGATGATAGTCTGTTAAGCTTATGAATGAGAAGTATAACAATAAAAATTCCCCTAACTGACACAATGAATAATCTTGGCCAATAATCAAAGTCACATTATAAAATGTGAGGCATTAAGAGTGAATTTATTCTGACAAGTCTTACCACTAGAGTGCATAATTGCAAAAATTTCAATGGTTATGCCTTAGGAATTGCAATTTCAAGAATGATGTTGTAACAAAAATTTTATTCGTTTCTACCCTACCCTAATCTAGAGAGAGGAAGGTCTCCTTCAAGTGTAGGAGTACTTCCAGTGCAACCATGTTCGTAACAACATGCTAAATATACTCACACTTAGTTTGAAAGAATAAAATTCAACACATACCAGAGTATGAGAAACCAGGTTTTTTGATTGATATCGTACTAAGAGTATTTGAAGATGAGAGTGGTATTTTGACTGGATTGTGACCTGGAACTAATGATTGATGTAATCCTGGTGGTATTGTCTCATTTCTTCATTTTGACCACTCTAAATTTCCTCCTTGGTCATGTCATAAAAACTTGGGAAATCGGTCTCTGCAATGCACACAAGGCTTGTTGTTGGGCATGGTGAAATATCTTCAATCTCAGGTTTAGTTGGATGCGCTCCATCAGATTCGGTATATGATTCATCGATCTCCTTGGTAGATAGGAAAGAGGAATAAAGGGAGACTTCCAAATCCTTTTCTGGTGGGGGGGAGACAGATAGTTTCTTGAATGTGGTGAAGATGAAATATTCCTGAGAGGTAGATATCCCAGCTACTGCTAGGATTTGAGAAAGTATTTCGAGGGACATTCTTCAAGCTCTCGATCATTCTTGAATTTCTCTTGCTGGTTGATTATCCTTGTCCACAACATGGATTAGTCCAAAAGAGGGTTCTTACAGCACCCCAAAAAAAATTTCTCATTCAAAGCTTGAATTTTTAATTTAAAAGAATTAAAAAACTACTAATTGCAAGAAATAAAGCACTACAAATAAATCTACCTTTACCTCTATGCATAAATAAAAACTCAAGAACAAGTAGTAATTGGTCAGACTTTGGAGCAACCCGAAAAAAGTGGATGCATGGCTCTTCACTCACATCTTACCATACACTCTCCACCATCTGACAACCCTGCAAGATCCTAAAAATATGATAATAGTTACATGAATAAAAAATTGCAACTACGCGGCAACGATGCCAAAATGTTGAGAGTTTTAGTTGGTGAATTAAAGCTCTTAATATTTAATTTGTCAATTCGAGCTCGTAAACATGAGTTGCAGTACACTTCTTGATTCAGTTTGTAAGTCAGATTTTTAATGATTCCTTATGATAATTAATTAAGAGTCAAGACACAAAAATACTCATAAACACGCAAATTGCAGAAAACAGATCAGTTCATCATTCCAAGCAGGATCAATAATTGAATTTGACTTGAGCACTTAACCATTTATTTAATTTATCTTGTGATTGAACTGAAATCAAAACCTAATTACTCTAAAGAAAATACCTAGTCTTCAACAAAATTCAATTTAACAATTCAATAATTCTTGCAAAAATGCCAAAACCCTAATTCTAACTTTCATAAGCCACACTTGGAAGAAACTGATTAGTCTAAATTCACCTACAAATTGACCTTATGCTCACATGATGAATTTACATAAACCCTAGGATAAGACACTTTATACCAATTCCACTACTTTGACCTCCAACAAGAGATTGCAACATAAAAAATGTTTGAAATGTTTATTTCACGCACTTAACAACCAAAGCAGAAAACTTTGTCTCTCATGTTGGCTTTATGATCTAATCTATGACAATTCATTCAACAACCCCTAGTTCAACTTTTAAAATCAACTGAAATGAACTTGCACTACTTAAGAACACAACTATACTCAAGAAATTAGATTGCAATTACAGTTGTCATCAGTCAAATCATGAAACCGAACTCTGGAAAAGTTACTCAAAAATATTTCAATAATTAACACTCTGCTCTCCTAGTCAACAAGATGAGATATGCTAATCGAAGCAAGCGCACACCCTATTCTATGATATTTTAATGAGAAATAATTCAACCTATAAAATAATATTTTTATTAAAAAGCTAATGGAAATCACAACTAGAACTCATTTGCCTATTCTTATCAAATTTCAATGTAGCTAATTTACACAATGCTTCGGAGTCCCAAACCAACAATCACTTCTAAACTAAGTTGTAAAGGATAAAATCACTCATCATACTTCACTCTTATCAACTGGAAATTCCTAAATTGCATAGAAGACTAAAAATTCTAATCTATTTTCCAAATTCAGAAAATACCTTAGAAACTTACCTTGCTCCCAAACACACTGTTCAACAATCTTGCAGAATGAAACCCTAAGCTACCATTCCTATTCACTCAATGCTTTTACTAATAACGAAAATGAACAGTGGCAGTGAGAAATAATCAAAATATTCCAGCTTAATTAACAAACTAAGAAAATGCTCTAGAAATCCTTTTGCAAGCTCATTGGTGGCAATTAATGAAATTCGATTGCTAGGTTTAAGTGACCAAAAGTAGATCTTATTGACCTTATCTTGAATTACACTTAGAAAATGATGGAAGATTATGTTTTTATAACAAGTGAAGAGATATTCCAATCCTTTTGTTCACTCTCTGTTTTTAAAACAATTTGGATTCCAATCTAATTGGACGAATTAGTAAACCAATTCCGAGATCAAGTTCGAATAGTAGCTTTGGATTTTTGATCTAATATTATAATTATTCCTATGGTTAGATTTGTATGCTTATCTCTAGTGACAATTTAGGAAATGATATTAACAAGACAAAAACGCACTTCTCATCATCAATTTAGATTCATGTTCAATTCAGATTCATGTTCAATTCAATTTAGATGTCATGGCAGATGGAGTTATGGGTTTATCGTTGAATTGCATCCTTTTCTGATTAATAAATGAAACTTTTAAACCTGATTCGTTCAACCATACTCTCTCCATTCACACTTGATCAATCACAAAGGTTTGTTCTTATTCAACTCATTTGCTGGGAAATACAAGAAGATTCATTCAATTTCAGAACTAATTCAAGTAACTGATATCTGCAAGTGGAATTCCTGTCTAAAAACAACACTAGCATAGTTTGAATTCAATTGATTAGGAGCAACAATTTGAAAAAGAATTAAACACACACCTACAACAATAATTTATGAAACCTTCAGTATGTAATTCTTCAACACAAAGAATCAATATGTCTGGCTAAGAGCCAAAACATGAAATCATTCATAAAAACACAATCCAATCATCAACACATAACATAAAATTGATCTTCTAATCACAACTGTATAAAAATAGGAAATTAATCAACACACATACAGATTACCTCTAGTTATGCTTACAGGAGCTGATTTGGTTGTGGTGGCCCCTTTCCACACCCAGAGAAGCTTAGGAGTTATATAGGCTAGATACGCTTCAGGAAACCTACATTAGGAACTCATACAAAATCCACAACAATCCAAAATCAAACTAATAACCCAGCATGTGAAATCACAACTTCGACTTCCATTATAGAGGACCAAATCACAGCTTTCAATCTTGATTACAAAATCAAATTCCAATACCCACACTAGATGTCTATGTTTTAATAAGTCTTTGTCGAGGGCTTTATAATCACAGCCTTGTAATTACAAATAGAAAGTGATCTATGCAGATCAAATCAAAATATCGTTATGCTACTTAACTCATCTAAATTTGATTACATTGTCCATTCCAAGCTTTGTTGCTTAGAAACGCTCCATTCATAGCCATGGAGATAAGATGAAATTGATTCTAAAATCTGTGATGTGTTGATCTGTAGTAGGTTCAACTGCCTTTGACCAAAAATCCAAAATAAGGTTGTTTTGGGAGATTTCAACAATTTTGGAAATTTCTGAATTTTACATAAATTGGCCTCAAGCTCCCATGAATATCTCCAAAATAGTAACGTATTTTACAAAAATATTATAAGGTTAGTAAATTGTCTATACTGGGATAAAAACCCATGTGCCCAAATTTCTTCTTTCGCCTTGCTTTGCACAGAAATTGAGGTGGAAGTTGGCAGTTTAGAATTGTTTTACAGTTTTGGACAAATTGGGTAATTTCCTTCTAGACACTCATATGAGTTCAGGTGAAAATGTGAAGTTGGGAAACACTTTTTGCCCTTTTTTGACGTTGAAAATTGTAATTTTCTATGTTTTTCAACTTCAACTCCACTAAACTCATATTTTTATTGCAAATTATGCTTTGACATAAAAACAAGAATTGTAGAGAATTGTCTTACCTCCATACCCATATTTTAAAAAAAAAAAAATATTGACATATAGAGGGGTAAATTTCTTGTTTCTAACTGCATATACTTGAACTTTTCAGGCAAACATAAATAGTCACTTTATAATCCTTTACTTTTTTTAGGGAAGGTTATTCATTTTTTGGAAAAAAACCATAACATCATAATCTGCATATATTGCACTAGTGCAGAGACTATTTTTCGGTAATTTTCGGATTAAATCACTATTTTTTATTATTTTTTGAAATGGACGAAGAAAAACAACAGTGATGTTTCAGTACATTTTATAATCCTTTGATTTTCTTTTCAATGTGACCGTCAATAAGAAAAATGAGAGTACCCTTTTGAAGTAGACAGGGAGAGGAAGTGAAGCATGATTTTTTTGAATTTTTTGGTGTCCTCATTAGAAAGTTACTGAATTTTCATTCAGTGCAATTTTTCGAAAAATGAAATTCCATAGTGACACAGTTTAGTAAAAAATTAATAAAAATTTGAATTTTTTAACGAAACTCCACAAATCTCATATCATCAGAAACTAGATTCAGAGATGAATCTAATGGTACTTGGTCCGACATATAACATTTTGTTTTTGTAGGTGTTATGCCCCTCCAAAGTTGCAGGTTCCTGAAAACTGCAGAATTTTCTGTGTTTTTCGTTGACTAGAAACTCTCGGCCGAGATAATGTCTTGGACGAGAAATTTATAAAACTCTCGACCGAGAGTTTAACCCGCCTAGAGTTACATTTAAACGCATGGCCAAACTCTCGGCCGAAAGTTTAAAAAACTCTCGGACGAGAGTTTGCGCCCGAGAGTTTACCCAATGAAACTCTCGTATGAGAGTTTTGAAAACTCTCATCCTAGAGTTTTGAAAACTCGAGTTTTATTCCTATAATAAAACACAACAATTATTAAGTTTTTAGAATTGGTACTTTATATAATTTAAATAGTACTTTATTAAAATTAAAAAATGATAAAAAATAATAAAATTATAATTTTATTTTAAATTATTTTATTATTATTAATGATAAAAAGTACATGATAAAAAATACATGAAGATTTAATTAAATAAAATTTGTTACAATATTTTGTAATATCAATGCTATATAAAAAAATAAAAATATTTTATATAACACTAATTGATATATTAATATAAATAAAATAAAATTCTAAAACATAAATCAAAATAAAAACAACTATATATAATTTATATAATATTTTTTTTGAAATTAATGAACAAATTTAAATTTAAAAAACAATTGACTAAATGCAATGAGGTGATAAAGGAGACAATGCATAGCACCTTAATATCGTTATAAATTCTTGGAAATCTCGAGAAATTTTTGAAGTGAGATGAGCTTCTTGGAATGGGTCACTTTATCTTCCACTTCAGTTTCACACGATTAACTTGAAAGGAAGTCTATTTTCCTGGGTATGGATGTAAGGGAATGAACAATATTATTTGAACATTGAGTGAGATGCCCTTCTTGGAATGGGTCCTCCTATATTCCACTTTAGTTTCACAAGATTAAATTGAAATTAAGTTTATTTTCCTAGGTATGGATGTTTAGTTAATACTTCTTTATTTCGTTTGAATTTAGTTTCTTTAAAAACGAAAAATAATAAAAATTCTGTGTTTTTTTCGCGTTGCTGTTCCTTTCTAACGGAACAGCACTTCTGTTGTTCCTTTTGAAAGGAACAGCAGTTTTGCAGAGTGTCTTTGCTGTTCCTTTCCAAAGGAACAGCACCTTCGTAGGATATTTTTATGCCGTTCCTTTTGAATGGAACAACAGTTTCGCGCAGTGTTTTTGCTGTTCCTTTCAAACGGAACAACATGTCTACAGAGCATTTCCTTGTTGTTCCTTTTAAAAGGAACAGCAGTTTCGCAGATTATCTTTGCTGTTCCTTTTAAAGGAACAACACTTTTTGAACGATTGTTTTAAGTTTGTATTTTGAATTTGTGAGCATTTTTTTTTTATGGACACCTGTGGGCAGCAGAGCTCTGTTAATGGTATTGAAGTCATACTTATACAAATCAATAGTTATTTAACCCTCTTTCCTATAATTTTTATTGAATATCAAATGAAATGCATAAAATTCCTTAAGTTCTATCCCCGAACCATCACACATGAAAAATATTATTAATCGGTCATATTACTTTAATGTGGTAAATAGCGCAATTACATTAATCTTTTGCTGTCCCTTCACCTCATACTTGAATTATTACAACGTGATTCCCTCATTATTACCGATTTATCTTACGCATCGATTTCATTAATTACTTAATTTCATTGAATTTATCATGATTGCGCCTGTTTTTTCACTGTCGTCCTATTGTTGTTCCACACATGCCACCTTAATCGACGGTCCAGGTCGACCTTTCATTCGTTTGGGGGGCGGAAATATCTGCATGCAGATCAGATACCCAAAAAATTTTCACCTGTATCTCTGCAATAGATTTTTATGAATTAAAACCCTTGCATTTTCAGAAAATAACGAATTTTAGCGAACTGTGTTGTGCTGTTCCATTAAGGTTACTGTGTGTTGAGAACAATTAACGAAGAACAGAAATGGGAGGACGTCCAATTCGCAGCGAACCTCAGACGCTGGTTGTCTCTGATGCTGCACGGGCAATATTAGACAAACTGGGATGGATTACATACTTTATGAGAATGCAGAAACCCCATGAAGCAGTGGCTACTGAATTCTTGTTAAATCTGCAGGAAGGTTCCTCCACAGTCAGAGGAAGGCAGATAGCAGTGACCGATGAGATAATTGCAGAAGTATCCAGCATCCCCGCACAAGGAACTGTCTGGACTCAGAAGAAAATCAGAATTCGGGAGGCCATGAAAATCTTTCAAGATGAAGGATAGAGGCTAATAGTCAAAGGGAGAGGAGTACACCCGACGTCGCTAGGCGAACCATGGACAGAATTAGCCAGGATCGTGCAGGCTTACATAACATGCGACGGTAGAAAAGACGTGGTAAGACCTCACCATCTTAAGCTGTTAGCTGTGCTAAAACAAAAATGCACTATCAATTTACCTGCATTCTTAAACTCTTTATTGCATGATATTGCTCGTGGAATTAGAATAACACAGCATGCAGACATGGTGGTCAGCCACCATTGCTTGATTCGGCTAATAGTAAGTTACAGCCTCGCCTAGCAGCAAACCAGCTAGGAAGAGCTAATTTTTTCTATTGAAGGAGGGATGGCTTTACCCGCTCCGAGATGGAAAAGGATGGCCGGCTCAATAACCGGGCCCTCCACTTACAAACAATCCTTCCAAGGGGTTATAGGTTTAGAGGTTAATGGGTTACAGGTTTAGAGGTTTAGGGGGTTAGGGGATTTAGCAATGAAGGATTTAGGGGTTATGGGTTAGGGTTTTGGGGGTTAAATGGAATCCACACTTAAATGGGTTAGGTTTTTAGGGGTTTAGGGTGTTGAATTGGTTAGGGGTTGGGAATTAGGGTTTAAGGGGTTAGGGGTTAAGGTTTTAGAGGTTTAGGGTTTAAGGGGTTAAATGGGTTACAGGTTTAGAGGTTTAGGGGGTTAGGGGATTTAGCAATGAAGGATTTTAGGGGTTAGGGGTTAGGGTTTTGGGGGTTAAATTGAATCCACAATTAAATGGGTTAGGTTTTTAGGGGTTTAGGGTGTTGAATTGGTTAGGGGTTGGGAATTAGGGTTTAAGGGATTAGGGGTTAAGGGTTGAGGGGTAAGGAATTAGGGTTTAAGGGGTCAAGGGTTATGGGTTGGAAATTAGGGTTTAAGGGGTTAGGGGTTTTGGGGTTTAGGGGCTTAAATGGGTTAAGGGTTAACGGGTTAGGGGTAGGGGTTAAGGGTTTAGAGGTTTAGGGTTTAGGGGTTAAATGGGTTAGGGGTTTAGAGGTTTAGTAGGGGTAAATGGTTTGGGGGTTAAGGGTTTAGAGGTTTAGGGTTTAGGGGGTTAAGAGTTTAGGGTTTAGGAATTAGGGTTTAAGGGGTCAAGGGTTATGGGTTTAAGGGGTCAAGGGGTTAAGGGTTTAGAAGTTTAGGGTTTAGGGGGTTAAATGGGGTATAGGTTTAGAGGTTTAGGGGGTTACAGGATTTAGCAGCGAAGGATTTTAGGGGTTAGGGGTTGGGGTTTTGGGGGTTAAATGGAATCCACACTTAAATGGGTTAGGTTCTTAGGGGTTTAGGGTGTTGAATTGGATAGGGGTTTTTGGGTTTAGGGGCTTAAATGGGTTACAGGTTTAGAGGTTTAGGGGGTTAGGGGATTTAGCAGTGAGGGATTTTAGGGGTTAGGGGTTAGGGTTTTGGAGGTTAAATGGAATCCATACTTAAATGGGTTAGGTTTTTAGGGGTTTAGGGTGTTGAATTGGTCAGGGGTTTTGGGGTTTAGGGGCTTAAATGGGTTAGGCATTAACGGGTTAGGGGTAGGGGTTAAGGGTTTAGAGGTTTAGGGTTTAGGGGTTAAATGGGTTAGGGGTTTAGAGGTTTAGTGGGGGTAAATCGGTTATGGGTTAAGGGTTTAGAGGTTTAGGGTTTAGGGGGTTAAGGGTTTAGGGGTTATGAATTAGGGTTTAAGGTGTCAAGAGTTATGGGTTGGGAATTAAGGTTTAAGGGGTTAGGGGTTAAGGGTTTATAGGTTTAGGTTTTAGGGGGTTATATGGGTTATAGGTTTAGAGGTTTAAGGGGTTAGGGGATTTAGCAGTGAAGGATTTTAGGGGTTGGGGGTTAGGGTTTTGGGGGTTAAATGGAGCCACTCTTAAATGGGTAAGGTTTTTAGGGGTTTAGGGTGTTGAAGTGGTTAGGGGTTTTGGGGTTTAGGGGCTTAAATGGGTTAGGGGTATGGGTTAAGGGTTTAGAGGTTTATGGTTTAGGGGTTAAATGGGTTAGGGGTTTAGAGGTTTAGTGGGGGTAAATGGGTTAGGGGTTAAAGGATTAGAGGTTTAGGGTTTAGGGGGTTAAATGGGTTAGCCCGGTTAGGAATTAGGGTTTAAGGGGTCAAGGGTTAAGGGGTTAGAGGTTTAGGTGTTTAAGGGGTTGAATGGGTTACGGGTTGGGAATTAGGGTTTAAGGGGTTATAGGTTTTGGGTTTAGGGGTTTAAATGGGTTAGGGTTGGTTTAGAGGTTTAAGGGGTTAGGGGATTTAGCAGTTAAGGATTTTAGGGGTTAGAAGTTAGTGGTTAATGGGGTTAAATGGGTTAGGTTTTTAGGGGTTTAGGGTGTCTAATTGGTTAGGCATTGGGAATTAGGGTTTTAGGGGTTAGGGGTTAAGGGTTTAGAGATTTAGGGTTTAGGGGGTTAAATGAGTTACAGGTTTAGAGGTTTAGGGGGTTAGGGGATTTAGCAGTGAAGGATTTTAAGGGTTAGGGGTTAGGGTTTTGGGGGTTAAATGGAATCCACACTTAAATGGGTTAGGTTTTTAGGGGTTTACGGTGTTGAATTGGTTCGGGGTTGGGAATTAGGGTTTAAGGGGTTAGGGTTTTTTGGGTTTCAGGGCTTAAATGGGTTAGGGGTTAACGAGTTAGGGGTAGGGGTTAAGGGTTTAGAGGTTTAGCGTTTAGGGGCTAAATGGGTTAGGGGTTTAGAGGTTTAGCGTTTAGGGGTTAAATGGGTTAGGGGTTTAGAGGTTTAGTGGGGGTAAATGGGTTAGGGGTTAAGGGTTTAGAGGTTTAGGGTTTAGGGGGTTAAATGGGTTAAGGGTTAAGAATTAGTGTTTAAGGGGTCAAGGGTTAATGGGTTAGAGGTTTAGGTGTTTAAGGGGTTGAATGGGTTATGGGTTGGGAATTAGGGTTTAAGGGGTTACAGGTTTAGGGTTTAGGGGGTTAAATGGGTTATCGTTGGTTTAGAGGTTTAGGGGGTTAGGGGATTTAGCAGTTAAGAATTTTAGGGTTTAGAAGTTAGGGGTTAATGGGGTTAAATGGGTTAGGTTTTTAGGGGTTTAGGGTGTTGAATTGGTTAGGGGTTGGGAATTAGGGTTTAAGGGGTTAGGGGTTAAGGGTTTAGAGGTTTAGGGTTTAGGGGGTTAAATGGGTTATAGGTTTAGAAGTTTAGGGGATTTAGCAGTGAAGGATTTTAGGGGTTAGGGTTTTGGGGGTTAAATGGAATAAACACTTAAATGGGTTAGGTTTTTAGGGGTTTAGGGTGTTGAATTGGTTAGGGGTTGGGAATTAGGGTTTAAGGGGTTAGGGGTTAAGGTTTTAGGGTTTAGGAAATAGGGTTTAAGGGGTCAAGGGTTATGGGTGGGTCAAGGGTTATGGGTTGGGAATTAGGGTTTAAGGGGTTAGGGGTGTTGAGGTTTAGGGGGTTAAATGGGTTAGGATTGGTTTAGAGGTTTAGGGGGTTAGGGGATTTAGCAGTTAAGGATTTTAGGGGTTAGGAGTTAGGGGTTTTGGGGTTTAGGTGCTTAAATGGGTTAGGGGTTAACGTGTTAGGGGTAGGGGTTAAGGGTTTAGGGGTTAAATGGGTTAGGGATTTAGAGGTTTAGTGGGGTAAATGGGTTAGGGGTTAAGGGTTTAGAGGTTTAAGGTTTAGGGGGTTAAGGGTTTAGGGGTTAGGAATTAGGGTTTTAGGGGTCAAGGGTTATGGGTTGGGAATTATGGTTTAAGGGGTTAGGTTAAGGGTTTAGAAGTTTAGGGTTTAGGGGGTTAAATGGGGTATAGGTTTAGAGGTTTAGGGGGTTACATGATTTAGCAGCGAAGGATTTTAGGGGTTAGGGGTTGGGGTTTTGGGGGTTAAATGGTATCCACACTTAAATGGGTTAGGTTTTTAGGGGTTTAGGGTGTTGAATTGGTTAGGGGTTTTTGGGTTTAGGGGCTTAAATGGGTTACAGGTTTAGAGGTTTAGGGGGTTAGGGGATTTAGCAGTGAGGGATTTTAGGGGTTAGGGGTTAGGGTTTTGGAGGTTAAATGGAATACATACTTAAATGGGTTAGGTTTTTAGGGGTTTAGGGTGTTGAATTGGTTAGGGGTTTTGGGGTTTAGGGGCTTAAATGGGTTAGGCATTAACGGGTTAGGGGTAGGGGTTAAGGGTTTAGAGGTTTAGGGTTTAGGGGTTAAATGGGTTAGTGGTTTAGAGGTTTAGTGGGGGTAAATCGGTTATGGGTTAAGGGTTTAGAGGCTTAGGGTTTAGGGGGTTAAGGGTTTAGGGGTTATGAATTAGGGTTTAAGGTGTCAAGAGTTATGGGTTGGGAATTAAGGTTTAAGGGGTTAGGGGTTAAGGGTTTATAGGTTTAGGTTTTAGGGGGTTATATGGGTTACAAGTTTAGAGGTTTAGGGGGTTAGGGGATTTAGCAGTGAAGGATTTTAGGGGTTGGGGGTTAAATGGAGCCACTCTTAAATGGGTTAGGTTTTTAGGGGTTTAGGGTGTTGAAGTGGTTAGGGGTTTTGGGCTTTAGGGGCTTAAATGGGTTAGGGGTATGGGTTAAGGGTTTAGAGGTTTATGGTTTAGGGGTTTAGAGGTTTAGTGGGGGTAAATGGGTTAGGGGTTAAAGGATTAGAGGTTTAGGGTTTAGGGGGTTAAATGGGTTAGCCCGGTTAGGAATTAGGGTTTAAGGGGTCAAGGGTTAAGGGGTTAGAGGTTTAGGTGTTTAAGGGGTTGAATGGTTTATGCGTTGGGAATTAGGTTTTAGGAGGTTATAGGTTTTGGGTTTAGGGGTTTAAATGGGTTAGGGTTGGTTTAGAGGTTTAGGGGGTTAGGGGATTTAGCAGTTAAGGATTTTAGGGGTTAGAAGTTAGTGGTTAATGGTGTTAAATGGGTTAGGTTTTTAGGGGTTTAGGGTGTCTAATTGGTTAGGCATTGGGAATTAGGGTTTTAGGGGTTAGGGGTTAAGGGTTTAGAGATTTAGGGTTTAGGGGGTTAAATGGGTTACAGGTTTAGAGGTTTAGGGGGTTAGGGGATTTAGCAGTGAAGGATTTTAAGGGTTAGGGGTTAGGGTTTTGGGGGTTAAATGGAATCCACACTTAAATGGATTAGGTTTTTAGGGGTTTACGGTGTTGAATTGGTTAGGGGTTGGGAATTAGGGTTTAAGGGGTTAGGGTTTTTTGGGTTTCAGGGCTTAAATGGGTTAGGGGTTAACGAGTTAGGGGTAGGGGTTAAGGGTTTAGAGGTTTAGTGCTTAGGGGCTAAATGGGTTAGGGGTTTAGAGGTTTAGCGTTTAGGGGTTAAATGGGTTAGGGGTTTAGAGGTTTAGTGGGTGTAAATGGGTTAGGGGTTAAGGGTTTAGAGGTTTAGGGTTTAGGGGGTTAAATGGGTTAGGGGTTAGGAATTAGTGTTTAAGGGGTCAAGGGTTAATGGGTTAGACGTTTAGGTGTTTAAGGGGTTGAATGCATTATGGGTTGGGAATTAGGGTTTAAGGGGTTACAGGTTTAGGGTTTAGGGGGTTAAATGGGTTATCATTGGTTTAGAGGTTTAGGGAGTTAGGGGATTTAGAAGTTAAGAATTTTAGGGGTTAGAAGTTAGGGGTTAATGGGGTTAAATGGGTTAGGTTTTTAGGGGTTTAGGGTGTTGAATTGGTTAGGGGTTGGGAATTAGGGTTTAAGGGGTTAAGGGTTAAGGGTTTGAGGTTTAGAGGTTTGAAAGAGTTTTAAATAGATTTGGGTTGAAGGAGGGTTGGGGATTTACTTGATGGCTTTGAGTTGAGGTTAGGGTTTTGGGGGTTAAATAGAATAACATAAATGGATTGGTTTTAGGGTTTAGGGTGTTGAATTGGTTAGGGGTTGGGAATTAGGGTTTAAGGGGTTGGGGGTTAAGGGTTTAGGGTTTAGGAAATAGGGTTTAAGGGGTCAAGGGTTATGGGTTGGGAATTAGGGTTTAAGGGGTTAGGGGTTTTGAGGTTTAGGGGGTTAAATGGGTTAGGATTGGTTTAGAGGTTTAGGGGGTTAGGGGATTTAGCAGTTAAGTATTTTAAGGGTTAGGAGTTAGGGGTTTTGGAGTTTAGGTGCTTAAATGGGTTAGGGGTTAACGTGTTAGGGGTAGGGGTTAAGGGTTTAGGGGTTAAATGGGTTAGGGATTTAGAGGTTTAGTGGGGGTAAATGGGTTAGGGATTTAGAGGTTTAGTGGGGGTAAATGGGTTAGGGGTTAAGGGTTGAGAGGTTTAAGGTTTAGGGGGTTAAGGGTTTAGGGGTTGGGGTTAGGAATTAGGGTTTAAGGGGTCAAGCGTTAAGGGGTCAAGGTTTAGTTTTCTACAATAAAATAATTCTCCAATACCATACACTTCTTCTTGGAATGTCACACTTAAAATTCATTTCCTTTTCGGATAATATTCTTTATCCCCTTACATCCATACCTAGGAAAATAAACTTCATTTCAATTTAATCTTGTGAAACTAAAGTGGAATATAGGAGGACCCATTCCAAGAAGGGCATCTCACTCAATGTTCAAATAATATTGTTCATTCCCTTACATCCATACCTAGGAAAATAGACTTCCTTTCAAGTTAATCTTGTGAAACTAAAGTGGAAGATAAAGTGACCCATTCCAAGAAGCTCATCTCACTTCAAAAATTTCTCAAGATTTCCAAGAATTTATAACAATATTAAGGTGCTATTAATTGTCTCCTTTATCACCTCATTGCATTTAGTCAATTGTTTTTTAAATTTAAATTTATTCATTAATTTAAAAAAAATATTATATAAATTATATATAGTTGTTTTTATTTTTATTTATGTTTTAGATTTTATTTTATTTATATTAATATATCAATTAGTTTTATATAAAATATTTTTAGTTTTTTATATAACATTGATATTACAAAATATTGTAACAAATTTTATTTAATTAAATCTTCATGTATTTTTTATCATTAATAATAATAAAATAATTTAAAATAAGATTATAATTTTATTATTTTTTATCATTTTTTAATTTTAATAAAGTACTATTTAAATTATATAAAGTACCAATTCTAAAAACTTAATAATTAATTGTTGTGTTTTATTATAGGAATAAAACTCTCGGATGAGAGTTTTCAAAACTCTCATACGAGAGTTTTCAAAAATCTCATACGAGAGTTTTCAAAGCTCTCATACGAGAGTTTTCTAAACTCTCGGCCGAGAGTTTTCTAAACTCTCGTATGAAAGTCTTCCCGAGAGTTTCCGTCAATAAAACTCTCGGATGAGAAAATGCATAACTCCGGTTAAACCCAACAAAACTCTCGGACGAGAGTTTTTAAAACTCTCGGTCGAGAAATAGAGTTGCCTATTTTCTCGGACGAGAAATTAAAAATTTCTCCCAAATTCTTAGTGTCCAGCCAAAAAGTGTTTTTAGCTTAGCATTTTACTGATGAGCTACAGATTTTAGATCAACTTATGAAGGGTAATAATAATATCATTTTTGATAATAACTTCTCTTGGATTCTCCGGAAGCATGTCGATAGTGCCAAAGCCCTAAATTAGGCATTCTCATCCTTAACTGGTTTGTGAGTGATTTTAGCGATGGAACCTTGTGATAAATGTACTTCAACAAAATTGTCATCAGTAAAGCATGACATAATCATATTAAATCATATATAAGTGAAGAAAACTGATGATAATCAACCATAGAGAGTATTTTGCGGCAAGTGACGGAATTAGGGTATAGAACGGGCTAAAAACCTAGGGTTTTAGGGTATAAACAGTGATGTTTCATGATGAAAACATGGCCATATATGAGGCCCAAAACCTTCTCTTATTATGAACCCAAAATTTCAGACCCCATATTAATCATGACGATCGTCAGCGCATTCGGCACCAGGCTCCTTGATACCTCCTTTATGGATATGTCTTATACCGACAAGGTATCGACACAATTTTACATCAATGACTTACCCACGACCAAGCAGAACTAGCCCTTAATGACTGCCATAATGGAGCTTATGGTGGCCACCTCTTCAAAACGACCACTGCCCAAAATGTCCTACATGTAGGATATTTTTGGCCCACTTTATTCCATGATTGCATTTTAGTAGTCAAGAGGTGCGATCCATTAGGGGAATTTTGACGTATAAAATGGGCCTCCTAAGGAAATTATAAAATAATAGTGGCAATAATGGAATAAGATTTGATGACATCATCAAATTTTAAAGGGAAAAAATAAAAAACTACTTTTTCAATTCATATTTTCAACTTATCACCCAAATTTTTTACTTAAATTTCAAGCAGGAGTACTCGCTGGATGCAAAATCTAATTCATCATCCAAGGAGTACCCATGTTTCATACTTTCGATGGACCCTGCTACATGAAAAATGAGAAATACATGAAAAATGTGATTTCAATCGCGTTTTTCATGTATTTCTCGTTTTTCACATAGTAGGGTCCATCAAAAGTATGCAACATGGGTACTCCTTGGATAAGGAATTAAATTGTGCATCCAATGAGTACTCCCACTTGAAATTTGAGTAAAAAATTTGGGAGATAAGTTGAAAATACGAGTTGAAAAAGTAGTTCTTATAGGTTTTAACCCTGTACAGAAATTATCTGCAAATGAATCTTAAATATAGAAAATAAATAGTAGCGAGAGCATAAAACATAGAACAGATAAACAAAGAGATTTTCCCCTAGATCCCAAATTGGGACGACCATCTTCATTTTTCATTATATTCCTTTTAGTGTTACAACACATATATATACACGCCGAAGCATACATAAACCCCAATCCATTAACCTTGGATTAGAACATAACCGTAGTTCCTTTTGTAGAAATTTTATGCAATAAGCATTCATATGTACTATATCGACCTGATCTCACACTATCTAACTTTATGCAAGATACTAAATCTATTCCACTTGTTAATCTTTTGCGAAAAATTTATTTCACACATATGTAAAGCATAAAAAAAAATAATCACACATAACACAGTTTTTAACTGGGAAAGCCTGAAGCTGAAAACCCCAACTATATATTATGTATCATGGAATCATATGACAATCCTTATACAAAGCTTATCAAGCTCTCAGTACAGTACAATCATCATACACTAATCACAAACAATCTTGCAAATCCATGCACCGATCTCAGCCTCTTGTTAGCCTGCCTCCACTGCGCAATCCCTGCTGAAGAATAACTCTGAATAAATTCGAATTACCCTTGCCTTGACTTCGCAATCCTCATTGGCAACTCCAATGTGTGTGTGATGCAATCAATGCATCACTATAATCACAACAGATAGTCTATCTTGCCCTTTCACCTATCTCTCCACTGGGTCTCCACTGAAACTGCCATGCACTGTAGTTAACTACTTTATTGTTCAGTTTATTAATGAGTTATTATTTGTGAATTAATTAACTAATTAATTCACTCCACTCTCATTAGTGTATAAATCAGTTAGACTAGATACAACTAGCTAAACTGAGTCTAACTGAGTTAAACTGAATACAACTCCATAACTACTTCTTCCAACTGTGTCATAACTCTGCCACTTGAGTTCTAATTGAGTCCTCCATGAAATAGCTCCAGTAAACCCTTGGGAATTGCGTAATTCCCTCAGTCCACTGATGTGCCACATCTATGCACTGAAAAAAAGTGCTCCAAGAGAATAGGTTGTTGTTTAGTGTCTGATTATTATTAAGAGCTAATAATAATCGACATGCATCTATTTTTAGATCAGCGATCTATAAATAGACTTTGCCCAATATTCTAAAAATATAATTTCATCTATTTTTCCAACTTGATCAACCATCCACAAATATCATCCTGCAACTTTTGAAATATGATCACCATGTCTAAAAATTGACATAGTCTAAAAATAGGCTTGCGCCAAGAATAGCCTACGGGCCCACTTAGTGAAGGCGACTCTTTTCACTAAGCTCATCATCTTGTTGAATATAAACACTCCCTCTCAACAAGATAGGGATTATCCTTCACCTCGATCATGCCTCTATGGTATTTGAATTTTCTTCTGGTGAGCGCCTTCATCAAAATATCTGCATCCTGATCCTTCGTAGGAATGTTCTAAAGCAACATCATCTTTCGCTACACACAATCTCTGAGATGATGATACCAAATATCAATATGTTTAGATCTATCATGAAACACAGGATTCACTGAGAGTTTAATGAAACTTTGATTATCACAATGTATCACCATGGGATCTAATTGTGAACTGAAAAAACCAACCAGAATATTCCTAATCCAGATAGCCTCACATGCAGCTTGACTTGCTACCATGTATTCTGCTTCTGCTAAACTGAGTGCCACGGATCTTTGTTTCCTGCTGTATCAAGAAACTGTCATAGATTCGATACTAAAAATCCCTCCTGATGTGCTCTTTCTGTTTGTTGGGCTTCCTGCCCAATCTGCATCCATGAAGCCATGCAACTTCACCTCATCCGTCTGTCTGTACCATAAACCATACTCAGATGTGCCCCTGAGATATCTCAGGACATGCTCTCCTACCTTCCAAAAGAGCTTGGTAGGCTTAACCATTGCTTGTGAAAGCTGGTTCACCGCATAGTATATGTCCGGTCTTGTGTTGACTAAATACATGAGCGAACCCACCAACTGTTGATAAAAAGTGGCATCCACTACCTCTGCTGATGTAGCATCCTCTTTCTTCCAATTTTATAGAAGAGGAGTTTCGATAGGCTTGCAGCCTTGCATGTGAAACTTCTATAGTATCTCCCGGGCATACTTTCCTTGAGAAAAAAATAGTTTACCTTCCCGCTGCCATATTTCCAATCCAAGGAAATAATGAAGGAGGCCCAATTCCTTCATCTCAAACTCCTTTGCAAGATCTGACTTGCATGAGTGTATCAACTGCTCATCACCTGTTAGTATTAAATCATCGAAATAAAGTACAATGATTAAAATCTTACCCTCCACCACAATCTGGTACAGGTTTTCATCCGCCTCACTCTTGGTGAAGCCAAGTCCAGTGAAATAGCTGTCGATCTAAGTGTACCAACCACGGGGTGCTTGTTTCAGCCCATACAACGCTCTTTTGAGACTACACACATGCACTTGCTGCTAAAGATCTCAAATCCTTCAGGATGCTCAATGTACACCTCTTCTTCAATTATCCCATTAAGGAATGCAATCTTCAAATCCATCTGATGAATGTGAAAACCAATCTGCATTGAGAGAGTAAGGATGGTCCATATGGAAGAATATCGTGTGACAGGTGCAAAGGTTTCTTCATAGTCAATCCCCTCAATCTGTGAGAAGCTTCGGGAAACAAATCTTGCCTTATACTTCCCGACACTCCCATCAACAACTTGATTTACCTTGTAGATCCATATTGGTCCTACAACTGATTTTCCCACCAACCTTCAAACAATCTCCCAAGCA
Organism: Pinus albicaulis; assembly: GCA_034641835.2. Classification (NCBI taxonomy): domain Eukaryota; kingdom Viridiplantae; phylum Streptophyta; class Pinopsida; order Pinales; family Pinaceae; genus Pinus; species Pinus albicaulis. The sequence goes on along the minus strand of CM076576.1, from coordinate 745,800,003 downwards.
CTGTTTCTGACAATGGAGTCATACTCCTCCACCATGGAATCTACCCATGTGGGCTCCTACACTGATTCTTCGAAGGAAGATGGCTTTGTCATGATACACTTGCTCATAAGAGCCATGTATCCATTATAATGGTCAGGTGACTGTCTCTGTCTGCGCTGTGATGTAGGAAATCCTACATTTTGTGCCGCATCAAGATTCAGTCTCTCAACTTCTGTGGTATGCTTTCTACCTTGTCTGATGTTTGGTTCTGCATGAGTGGACTCCTCCACTCCATGAATCTCCTACTGCGGCTAATCCACATCCAGAGGCTCATCTTTGGGAACAATTAGTTCCTCTTATGCATGCAATTGTAGCTCCCTCTCAACCGACAACTTCATGGCTTTCACCTCATTGAATTTTATATCCCATCGCACAACAGTTATCTGACTCTCTGGAAAATACACACGATAGTTATGGGTTGTTTCTGTGTACCCCAAAAATATCCCAACTTCTGTAGTCGGCTCCAGCTTCTTCCTGGCATCCTTTGTCACATGAATGTAAACAGATGAGCCAAAAATATTCAAACGAGAAATAGCAGGCTTCTTACCAGTAAAATCTTCTTTAGGTGTACTCATGCAAAGTACTCTATGAGGACAACGGTTTTGCATATAAACCGCAGTGTTGCATGCTTCCACCCACAAGTGCATCTGTAGGCCCTAGTCATGCAGCATCGCTCGTGCAGCACCCATGATCGTTCTATTCTTTCTCTCCATGACCCCATTCTGCTGTGGGTTATGAGGCATTATGAGTTCTCTTCGAATTCCTTCTTTGCTACAGAAGTATTTGAATTCACTCGAGATGTATTCACCACCATTATCACTCTGTAGAGCTTTCACTTGCTTCCTCCACTCCTTCTCCACCAATTCCTTGAACTCACAAAACTTTGAGAACGTTTCACTCTTCTTCGGCATGAAGAAGATCCAGCATCTATGAGAATAGTCATCAAAAAATATAACATAATACCTGTGTTTTGTTGTTGAAGCAACCGAGAAAGGTCCACACACGTCTGTGTGAATTATTTCCAGGATCACCGAAGCACAGTTCTCCTTCTCATGAAAGGTGGTTTTCACAAACTTATCCATAGTACATCCCTTGCACCGATCTGACTGCGCAAGAGTACCCTTGGAAAGTCCAGTAGAAATATGCTGCAAAATCTTCAAAGCGCCATGGTGAAGATGGCCCAATCTCCTGTGTCATAATTCGCCCTCATCCCGGCTCACCACTTCTTCTACTTTTCCCACCATTGTAGCATAGCCATCTACCTCCAAATTGAATAGATTCTTAATTTGAACCTCTATATTCTTGGTTTGACCCATTTTTTTATGTCGAAGGAAGGATTTTTCCTCACTGAAAACAACATCATAACCTCTGTATTCCAGCATTGTGACTAAGACCAAGTTCTTCTTCAGACCTGGAACATGCATAGAATTCTTCAAAAAGAATGGATTACTAGACTCCCTCTCAAAGGTAATGGTCCCAATGCTAGTCACATTGTTCCGACCATCGTCACCCATCTCAATATGCATCTGGAGGTCATTCTCCTCCAAGTCACTAAACAACTCTTTGTCTCCTGTCATATGGAAATATGCACCACTATCAAGATACCACACCGATCCCATACAGCCTGAAACCAAGCATGCGATCAAGGAGAAGTCATGTTCAAATTTCCAGGCTAAGGCCTCTCCAGCGGCAGATCCAACAGCCTTCTTGTTCTTCTTCTTCTGTGGATAGTTAGTGGCAAAATGTCCATGTTCGTGACAGTGAAAACACTTCACTTTGGACAAATACTGCTTCTTTCCTTTAGCATCAGATTTTGAAGGATGTTTCTTCCCCTTCCCTTTCCTTTATTTGGGAGCCAAATTTCAATTCTCTTCATCTTCATTCTTCGATGAAGATCCATCCCTGGTACACCACCTTATCTCCTTCTGCAGAAGATCCGACGAAAGTCGCTCCCATCCCGGCAGTTTCTCCCGTCCATTGACAGAGTCTTCGTAGCTATTCCAACTCTTCGGAAGCCCAAGGAGATCAAAGCTCACCAATTTTTCTTCACCAACATTAACCCCCACACTTCCTATTACATCCTTGCAGTGGACAAACTTCATGACGTATTTTGGAATACTGTCACCTTTCTCCATTTTTATTTTTCTGAGCTTGTCTTTAAGCGCCAACTTCCTTTGGTCACTTCTGCTTTGGAACAAGTCGGTCAAACCCTTCCACATTAAGAATGGAGTGGCTTTCCCGTGAAGGCTGGACACAATATGGTCCTTCACACCTTCCAATAGAATTCTTATCGTCTTCGCTATCTTCTTTTGCCATGCATCAAGTAATGCAGCATCGCTAGATCCCGGCTTAGGAACATCGCTATCAATGAAATCCTTCAGTCCATTATCTTCTAGCACTGCCTCCATCCTATCCTTCCAAGATATGTAATTTGATCTCCCATCAAGGGCATACTCCAATCGCAACCCATTGAAAGACATTTCAATGTATACTCAACTTTTGCACCAAGAATATTCTGTAGCCAATTCGAATTGTCCACCAGCACAAACTCACTTTACAATTGAAATATTCAATCAACAATGATCTGATACCATGTTTAAATTATATGGACTAAGCATGCATATTTCATAGTTCCACTTGATCTCACACTATTTAAATTTATACAAGATACTGAATCTATTCCACTTGTTAATCTTTTGCGGAAATTTAATTGAACACACATGTAAAGAATAAATAAAAATAATCCCACATAACATAGTTTTTAACCGGGAAAGACTAAAGCTTAAAACCCCAAATATATATTGTGTATCATGGAATCATATGAAAATCCTCATACAAATATTATTAAGCTCTTAGTACAGTCCAATCGTCATACACTAATCAGGAACAATCTTTCAAATCCATGCACCGATCTTTGCCTCCTGCTAGGCTGCCTCCACTGCGCAAACCCTGCTAAAGAATAGTTCTGAATGAATTTGAATTACCCTTGCCTTGACTACGCAATCCTCATTGGAAACTCCAATGTGTGCGTGATGCAATCAATGCATCACTATAGTCACAACAAATAGTCTATATTTCCCTTTGACCTATCTCTCGACTAGGTCTCCACTGAAACTACCATGCACTGTAGTTAACTACTGTATTGTTCAGTTGATTAATGATTTATTATTTGTGAATAAATTAACTAATTAATTCACTCCACTCTCACTAGTGTATCAATCAGTTAGACTAGATACAACTAGCTCAACTGAGTCTAACTGAGTTAAACTAAATACAACTCCATAACTACTTCTTCCAACTGTGTCATCACTATGCCACTTTAGTTCTAACTGAGTCCTCCATGAAATAACTCCAATAAAACCTTGGGAATTGCATAATTCCCTCAGTCCACTGGTGTGCCACATCTGTGCACTAAAACAAAGTGCTCCAAGAGAATAAGTTGATGTCTAGTGTCTAATTATTATTAAGAGCTAATAATAATCGACATGCATCTATTTTTAGTTCATTGATCTATAAATAGACTTCGCCCAATATTCTAAACATATAATTTCATCTATTTTTCCAACATGATCAACCATCCACAAATAGCATCCTACAACTTCTGAAATATGATCACCATGTCTAAAAATAGACATAGTCTAAAAATAGAGTTGTGCCAAAAAAAGCCTGCGGGCCCACTTAGTGAAGGCAACTCTTTTCACTAAGCTCATCATCTTGTTGAATCTCAACACCCTTGACCGGACCTACAAAATACCAGGGGCCGAAAACTGTCATGCCCCAAAACCATGTGCAAACCCATGCACAAAACCATGGGCGGGTCCCTCCCTCGGAAAATAAGGACCAAATTTTTTTTCAAAGGTGCTACCCCGGACCCCGATGGGGGGGATACCGCCCCCTCTGTGACCCCCCGTACGTAGCACCCAACGCAATGTACGGGGGGGTTATTGCATGATTAGTCATGGAAAGAATATAACGCAAACCCAACATTCTCTCACTTGTTGTTTTCTTTCCACAGGGGGCCACAGGAGAGCGGAGTCATTGGCCCAGCTTTACAACACCCATTGTTTCTCTACACCAAGAGAGCTTCTGAGTGCTCAGAGACTTTTTCAATGCATCTGGAACATTCTTCAAAGTGTCCACCTTTACCAGAAACACCCTTTTAGCTTCAACCACATATCTCATAAAGTGATATTGAACATCAATGTGCTTTGTCTTTGAATGATAAGTAGGGTTCTTAGCCAAGAAAATTGAACTTTAGCTATCACAGTCTATCCTTATAGCTTGCTGCACCAACCCCATACTTGAACACAATCTCCGCAACCAAAATGCTTCCATGCCTACATGAGTGGTTTCCATGTATTCTGCCTCTGTAGTTGAAAGAGCCACTACAGATTGTATTTTACTCATCCAACTGATTGCACCTCCAAATAGGCTAAACACATACCCACTTGTAGATCTTCTTTGGTCCAGATCTCCAGCCCAATCTGAATAAAAAAAACCATGAATGTCCAACACTCTTTCCAATCCTAGTCCTCCCTGGTAGCACAAGCCATAATCACTAGTGCCACACAAATATCTGAAAACGCACTTTGCTGTTGTCCAATGCTCCTTCCCTGGGTTTGACATAAACCTGCTCAATACTCCCACTGCATGTGCAATGTCTGGTCTAGTACAGACCATTACATACATCAGGGTACCCACTGCACTTGCATATGGAACACGGGACATATCCTCCTCTTCTTCTTGTGTCTTGGGACACTTTTCAGGAAACAGATTTGTACATATAGGAATCAGAACATTCACCAGTTTACTATCCTACATATTGAAACTCCACAATATAGTGTCGACATACTTCCTCTGGTTTAACCAGAGCTTCCTCTTTGCCCGATCTATCTTAATTTGCATGCACAAAATATAGTTTGCAGCACCAAGATCCTTCATGTCGAATTTGGAGAACAGTTGGGTCTTCAAATCTTGGATAATTTCTTTGGCATTTCCAATCAACAACATATCATCCACATACAAGACCAAATAAATGACATGGTCACCAATTAATTTAAAATAAACACAGTGATCCTCATTGCTTCTAGTGAAGCCAAGTCCCCGTATATAGGTATCAAATTTCTGATAGCACATCCTTGGTGACTGTTTTAACCCATACAGAAACTTCTTTAACCTGCATACCAGCTCTTTCTTCCCCTTCACCATTAAGCCTTTAGGTTGTTTCATGTATATCTCCTCTTCCAGATCCCCGTGAGGAAATGTTGTCTTCACATCCATCTGTTCTACCACAAAATAAAATGTAGTAGCAACAGATAAAAGTAATATAATATAAGTAACTTTGGCAACAGGATAAAAAATATCACCAAAATCAATTCCTGACACCTGGGAATAACCTTTTGCTACCAATCAAGCTTTGTCTTTCTCCACCTTGCCTTCTACGTTCATCTTCTTCTTAAACACCCATTTTCTCCTGATGGGCTTCCTTCCAGCTGGCAACTCCACCAGATCCCATGCCTCATTTTTATGCAAGGATACCATTTTGTCAACCATGGCCTCCTTCCAGAGTTTTCCTTCCTTTGAATCTACTGCCTCCTTGACGATTCTGGTATCATCATTAGTTATAGTTAAAGAAAAATTTGAACAAAAAGCAGATGGACTATACCTTTCTGGTTGTCTTATTTCCCGAACTGATATTCTCACAACTGGAGTTTGTGGTTGTTCCTCTTATGAGTCTTCTTCTATTTTAGAGTATGATTCATCCTCCTTTAGCTCAAACTCTATCTTCTCAGGTTCCTTTGGTAGGACTTCATGTTTAACAATATCTTTCACCTCTCTAAACACCACATCTCGGTTGTACACAGCCTTCATTATTTCTGGGTTCCAAAACTTGTAACCCTTTAAACCTTCCTTATACCCAATAAATATGCACATTTCATATTTATTATCCAATTTGGTCCTTTTCTCCTTTCGAACATGTACATATGCATCACATCCAAATACCCTCAGATGTGAAAGAGAGGGTTTCTTACCAGTCCATAGCTCATGTGGAGTCTTATCCTCCAACGCTGCTGAAGGTGGTCTGTTAACCAAGTAACATGTAGTCTCCACTGCCTCTGCCCAAAATTCTTATCCTAACCTGGGACCACTAAGCATGCTTCTTGCATTTTCCATCAACATTTTGTTCATTCTTTCTACAACTCTGTTTTGATGAGGTGTGTATGGAGTATTCTTCTACCGTGTTATGCCACACTTCTTATAGAACTCTTCAAATTCCTTCTTGCAGAACTCCCCACCATTATCTGTCCTCAACACCTTTATCTTCTTCTCTGTCTGGTGTTCCACTAGAGCCTTAAATTCTTTAAATCTGTCAAAGACTTCAGATTTCTTCCGCAAAATGTATCCATGTATTCCTTGAGAAGTCATCTATGAATGAAACATAGTACATATACTTACCCAGTGATGGAACCGACACAGGTCCAAACACATCACTATGCCCAACCTCTAATATCTTGTTCGCCCTCTTAGCACCAGAAGGAAAACTCACGCGATTTTGCTTCCCATATAAACAATGTTCATAGAAATCGAAATCCAGAGAGCTATTAGAAATACATTCTACTATACCATTTCCATGCAGTATCTGAAGTCCCTTCTATCGAATATGTCCAAGCCTTTGATGCCATATCATGGTCTTTTCTCCAGAGACCGCTAGGCTTTCTGCTCGACTTTCAGGAACCACCAAACTGTTGCAACCAGTAATAACAGTGCTGCCCTGAAGCTTGTACAGAGTTCCAATCCAAACTCCCCGCATTAATACCAGTGCTCCCCGAACCATCTTATAGGTATGTTTCTCGAACACTGTTTTTACATCTGCATCATCCATCTTGCTTAGAGAAATCAGATTTCTGGCCAATGCAGGAATGTGCAGAACACCAGGAAGTGTTCTAATCCTTCCACCTTGCAACTTGAGCTTTAATTTTGCACGTCCGACGATTCTGGCCTTCCTATCATCCCCTAGGAAGACATCATCGCCATCATATTTCTCATACTCGTAGAAACACTCCCTATGGGGAGTGAAGTGAAAATATGCACCCGAGTAAATCAACCATGATTCATGATCTACATGTGTATTTGAAGAAGAAGCCAAATACACATCCCCATCTTCATCGGAGGTGGTTTTTTCCTCTGCAAAAGGAGCATCATCAAATCCCTTTCCTTTCTCAGGAGCCTTAGATCTGCAGTCCCTTTTGTAGTGCCCTTCCTTTCCGCATTTCCAGCACACCTTTACAAACTTTCCAGGAGATTTAGATCTCCCTCTAGATTTAGATCTCCCACTCGAAACCTTATTCTTGTTTCTATTTTGGGACCTTCCTTGTATAGATAAGGCATCTCCATTCTGACCCTCCATATTTCTCGGTCTCATTTCCTTCGACAACACGACTGAGAGAATATCATAAAAATTCAAGGTAGTTGTATTGTTGCCTATTGCAATAACTAGACTATCCCATGAGTCTGGTAGAGAACACAACAAATTGATGCACTTATCTTCATCTGAAATTTTAATATCGACAGATGATAGCTGACTTACCACAGTGTTCAAGGCATTCAAATTATCTATCACCGAGTCTCCATCCTTCATCCTCAGGTTATAGAGCTTTTTCCGTAGGAACAATTTATTCACCAGAGATTTAGATTGGTACAAAGTCCCTAGTTTGTCCCACAAGGTCTTTGTCGTAGCTTCCCCAGATACATTCAACGATACTGAATCTGAGACACAAAACCGTATTGTGCTCTTTGCCTTCCGATCCAGTTTCTTCCAGTCTTCATCTAACATTGTCGTTGGTTTACCACCCATATCTACTACGATCCACTTATCTTTATCAACTAGAAGATCCTCCATCTTGAGCTTCCACAACTCAAAACTATGACCATTAAATTTCTCGATCTCTATCTTCCCACTACTCGCCATCTTCTTTCACTGCAAGAATTGATCTCGCGGATCTCCCACTCAACAGGGTCTACCTCAAGCCTGAAGAAAAAACCCCTCAGCAGCAAAGGCGTCCCCTTGAAGTCGAAACTGCTTTGATACCAAATGTAGGTTTTAACCCTGTACAGAAATTATCTGCAAACCAATCTTAAAGACATAAAATACACAGTAGTGTGAGCATAAAACATAAAAAGGATAAACATAGATATTTTCCCCTAGATCCCAAATCGAGACGACTAGCTTGATTTTTCATCATATTCCTTTTAGTGTTACAAAAAATATATATACATTCCAGAGCATACATAAACCCCAATCGATTAACATTGGATTAGAACATAACCGTAGTTCCTTTGACCGGATCTACAAAATACCAGGGGCTGAAAACCATCATGCCCCAAAACCATGTGCAAACCCATGCACAAAACCATGGGCAGGTCTGCCCACCAGAAAATAAGGACCAAATTTTTTTTCCAGGGCGCTGCCCTGGACCCCGATATGGGGGGCTACCGCCCCCCCTGTGACCCTCCTGTACGTTACGCCCAACGCAACGTATAGGAGGTGATATCGCCCCCCTGTTAACCCCCAGGGCGTGATTAGTCGTGGAAAGAATATAACACAAACCCAATAGTTTTATTATTTTATTATTTTTTAATATTTTTACCCTTTTAATTAAAAAAAGGTGAATCATCCCCCATGGTTGACATCATCATCTTCAATCCTATTGGTTCTTATAAACTTTATTTTGGTTGTACATTTTTCTTAGGAGGCCCATTTTAGACCTCAAAATTCCCCTAATGGATGTCAACGCTTCGCTTACAAGGCAAGAGCTCCTACCACTCCCCTGCACCCTTTCATCATCGCTGGTCCATTTTTTAAATGGGGGATCGACTTCATGACTTGCAACCCAACATCGTTGGGCAATCACAAATAAATTATTGTAGCTGTTGATTATTTCACCAAGTAGGCAGAGGCTATGCCCACATATGACAACACTGCAGAAACAACTGCACGATTTCTATTTAACCATGTCATTGCTTGGTTCAACGTACCCAAGGATTTAGTCTCTAACAACTAGAAACACTTAGAAAATGAAGTTTTCCCGAATCTACCTCACCATCTGGGATTCACACATGAATTCACATCACCATAATACCCCCAATCCAACAGATATGTAGAGGTTGTAAATAAAGTACTCAAAACAATGTTGTACTGTATCGTGAACAACCACAAAACAAACTGGCACCACATGCTTTTCTCTGCCCTCTGGGTATACCGCAGGGCCGTGAAAACATCCACATGGCTCACACCCTTCCACATGGTGTATGGAGTCGAATCCATGATTGCCATAAAACGCGAGATCCTGAATTTACATGCCACCATCGAACTCCTCGATGACACCAACCTCTAGAGTAACGCTTAGTACAATTAGAGTTCATCGACGAAAGTCGACGACAATAAATCCAACACAACGAGGCCCAAAAGAAGCGGGTGAAAGCATCATTCGATCATAACATAAACCCTCGTTCATTTACTGAGGGAGAGTTAGTTCTCCGCTACGATGTCGCAAAAGAAGACCTAGGGCTAGGAAAGTTTGAAACATTATGGAAAGGACCCTACATCATAAAACCTTGTGTCCTTAAGGGGGCATACATCTTGACAGAGCTAGATAGAACATGCTTGAGCAACCCCGTCAATTATCTTTATCTCAAGATATTTTACCCATAAGGGCGAAGAGGGCTCAGCCCTAGAGTTAACGTGAATGCACCAAAAATTTAATTTTTTATCAAAGACTTGTTAAAAAAAACACTCTAGTGTTTCATATGGATTTTCAACCCAACCATTACCTCAGGTTTGCTGATGGAGCATCACGATGGTCTCAAAGTTTAGCAGTAGTTACTTGTGTCATCAACCACCCTGACCGATCACCATTATTCACCAACAGAGTATGCATCAGTTCAACAACAAAAAATCAGACATAATATCATGTTTTCATTGGAATTATGTGTGACACCTTCAATCAAGGCGTCCACGATTTTCATACCTACCTTGATTCCCAGTTAGTGGTGCCACAATTACGCCAAGAATTTGAGGTACGGGATTTGTATCTGTTTAGAAAATATTTGCGTACACAAATATTGACTGGTCAATTTGATCACATTACATCCACACATGTGCCATAAAATAAAAACCAAACAATAGATCACATAGCTAAACATATTATAAACTCGAATGCATCTCAGACAAACCACCATACAGAAAAAAAAAAAAAAAACAAAAAAAACAAAAAAAAAAAACAAAAAAAAAAAACAAAAAAACAAACATAGATATCGATCAGCATAACACATCATCCATAAACACATATCAACATGGGACACATCATATACAGCCACAAAAAATATATCTCTCTCACATATATATCAAAAAATGTCTGAGTACAAAAGAGGAGTCATGTATCTATCTCATATGTCAACCAAAACATACATATGTTCAAGTGGACAAAAAATAAGGGAAGCATTCTCATCGCAAGTGATTTCCATGTGTAAAAAAAGCCTCTAGGATTGTGTCCCTCCAGGTTGGGTACGTGGACCCATGGATTCTTTGATCCAAATGGAAAATGACATCCAACATTGGTATTCATCTACTTATGTTATACATCCACTGATGAAATTTACCCATGGTATTGAAAATGGCATCAACCCATGGTATTTATTCACCTATGGTATTGTAATTGACATTTATCCATGATATTCATTCACCATGGTATGTATCCACCCATGGTATTCATCCACACATGGAATTTACCCATGGTATTGTAAGTGGTATCTATCCATGCTATTGACCCATGGTATCCACCTATGGTATCTACCCATGGTATTGTAACTCAAAAGTTGAGTAAGTCATCAAGCCTCACTTTGTAAAAGGATCCTTTTACAAAGTGAGGCTTGTTATTTATAGCCTTTTTTGAGTTACAATCGGGTGAAATCCCGAAGTTGGAAAACATTTTTTGGTGGATCGCAAAAATTTTGGTGAAATTTTTAATTTCTCATTCGAGAAAATAGTCAACTGAATTTCTCGATTGGGAGTTTTTAGAACTCTCATCCGAGAGATTTTTAATGTTTCACCTGGGAGTTAGATTGGGCTTGACCAGAGTTAAAATACTCTTGAACGAGAGTTAATTATTTTCTCGTTCGAGAGTTTTATTGACATAAAATCTCGGGTAAACTCTTAGACGAGAGTTGTAAAACTTTTGGCCTAGAATTGTTTTAACTTTCCTCCGAGAGTTTTATTCTTATAAAAAAATCCCAAAGTCCTGTCTCCCCTTGCATTTTTCAAACCTGTACACTGGAGCACTGTCGTTTTCGAGCCATCGTGAGAACTAGCAACAAATTGGATATCTAGCCAGGTAAGTCTCGAAAATGACTTTTTTTAAGATAAAAATTATTTTGTGGGCTATGTTCTCAATCACAGAATACAGAAAACAAACGCAACCAGATCTATAGGTGCTCTTTACATTATACGCTATGTATTACATCGTTCATTGAACAAAACATTTATATAGATAAGCATTTTGAGTTTCTCCCCGAAGGTATTGTGCCATTTCATAAATTGTTTGAAATTATGAAACCTATAGACAAATTTACAAGGTCTCCCACCTTTGGAGGTATCTGTCCACAGAGCCTGTTATATGATAGGGACCCTGGAAACTTAGATCAACAGTAACGTGTTAGAGAGCTTATCCCAGGTAGTGTGGCAACAATTCTGAGTGTAGTGAAGCCTGATTTTTCAAGCAAACTCCTCCACTATTTCTCGTTGGCATTTCTAGTTGAGGCGAGGTTTCCGAAACACTTTGAAGCGATTTCCTTCAGGAGCTACTATGTGAAGTTTCAGGCTAGTAAGTACCCTTGTCTTTTCCTCTATGCCTCTTGCATGGAGGATATTTGGTTCACTTGGAGCAGTTAGGTTTCGTATTTTGTAAATGTTTGTAGTTTCTATGGGGTTAGGATATAACTAGGTGAGTTTCCTCCATGGTTGTACTGCATGAATATCGTTGTACAGAGATTGGGTATGTCTCTACTGGAAGTAAGCTAGAATATAGGAGGATGGGATAGATTTTGTGAATGCCAGATTGTCTTGTTTTACATTCTCTGTTCTAATTTCCTTTCATCCTGTGGTTGACCACGTGAGTTGAAAGTATGGTCATTTGGTAAATACGAAATCGACATGAAGGTGTGGGGGGTTCTTGTCTAGAGTATGGTTTTTGGTTTGTTGTGGGGGATTATAGTATAGTATCTAAACATTTTATGCTAATTTAGATTTTTATCTTGGTTATCATTGCTCTCTACATTTTTTTTGCAATATTTTCTATGCATTCGAGATATCTGATGAAGGTGATCAATGAAAAACAATGAGAATAGGATTCGTAATAATAAGAATTCTAAGTTTGTGGTGAATATTATTTTGACATATATATCTAAATGGCTCATCATTTGGCATAAAAATTTGGATTCATTTATTATCTCTCGACCCTGCAAAGATTTCGGGTTCCAACTTTTCTTTCAATGGTGGCAATGTGAGGGATGTTGTTGATGTTGTTGTTCTTAGTTTGGTTAGATTAGAACCTATACTCATCTCTATTTTTTCTAGTTATACTACCTACCTGCTTCTTCTATTCTGGTGAATTGGCTATTTCCAGTGCTTGGTTTCTGCTTCAATCTTCCCACTTTTATTACTCTATTGGGAGGTGTGGAAGTGGGTTGTGTCTTATATTGGGACTTCATTGATATTAAATTCCTACGAACTAATATGCACGACATTAAATGATCTTCGCCCTTGTACTAATTGGGTTGGTGTATCCTCTTTATGGATAATTAATCATATCTTGATTAATCCTCTAAAGTATCCATTTTTGGTATTAGGATATAAGGTCTCCTGGCTATATTTAGCATGTCTGCTACTATCCTAGATATCCTCGAGATATCGTGGGTGTATCATATTTATGGAACATATGATATTTGATTAAATCCCTGATATAGCCATAGCTGGCATGCTTTTGGTGTTAGTGTCTTAATTTGTATGGGTGGGAAGTACGCCACATGTCCTCTCATTGTTAGTAGTATATTTAAAGAGAGGGGGTCGTAACTCTCTATTCTCTATCTACTATCCATATTATGAGGTGTTGTATTCTTATTATTAAATCTTGTGGGGTTCGAGTCCATTATTTTTCTTTGATGATGACAGATGCATACGATATTCTTTCGTCCGATACATCTGCACATGGTGCGTTCATCGCTATCACGATGGCTGCCGAAAAGGAACACATGGAGGCTAATGAGTCTGCACGGTAGGTTGACATGGATAGCCTCTTTATTTCATAGACCTGTGCTCAAGCATAGAACTCAGCTCTACAGAAGCTGGAGAAGCACTGTGGTATTCTTCCATAAGAGACTCATTTGAGGAATACCCGGGGACATTTAAGGTGTAATAGAAGACAAATGGAATCTATACACAGACCTGCACCAGAGGTAAAAAAAATTATTTTTGAATATGATGATTTATGGGGCTGCGTTGCAAGTCTTAAAAAAGAGCCTTGATCGGCCATTGGCTCTTCTCAGATATGGGGGAGGTGGATATGGTGAAATGGGTTAATATCTTCTGGTGCCCTTTACTGGGTTACAACCCAAAAGTTAGTAGAATGATGGGGTGCTGGTTTAGTGTAAATTTCATGCACAGAGATGACTGTAATAAGATTCTGGGTCCAACATGGGTTAAACGCCACAACTTCATGCAGCTTATGCCCTGGTTTATCAGTATTAATCTGGTCATTGAGGCTCAAAAAAGAAAGTTAGTGTGGGTCAAGCTGCTGGGATTACCGTTGGAATTCTAGACCCTCAAGGCTCTTAACGCTATCGGAAATAGGATTGGTGTACGAAGAATATTGACCCTAGAATTCTGGGTACCAATGATAAGTGTATTGCATGGATACTGGTGGAGGTATATTTTACTGGTTGTTTGCCAGGGGACGTTGATTTGATTTGGGGACAACGTAAACATCAGCAATGGGTGGACTATTGTGGCATGTCATTCCAATGCTTAATATGTCATCAAACTGGAAAATTACATAGCATATTTCCTTATCGGAAAATGAAGTGTCACGAGAGAGGATCACATGGCAGCAAAAATTGGGCGGCTCCAATGGGTTCTTTTGGCTCAGAATTATCATCGAATATTGATAGGTCTACTTAATCTCATTCGTATCAGAGCCTCAACCCTTCCTAATTATGCAATACTATCACAAACAACACCTTGTCTCCTCGTAATGCTCCTGTTGATCTTCCCCCTCTAGCTAAAGCTACTTCTATGATTGGCACCAGAACATTTAAAGTAAATCCTGTTAATGACTTGATTGATAAAATTGTTGAGCATCCTATTATGCTATCTGCAAATGTACCAAAAAAATTTGATCCTCCTATTATACAGGGTGAAATTGTACCTTATAAAGCTAATCCTCCTATTATGCCATTTTAAATTGCACCGTCTATTGTTGATCCTTCTATTTTTCCATCTGCAAATGAGCCATCATATGTTTCTACTTCTGTGCCCCCTCTAGAATGGGCATCTCCTTATTCCTCTCATGAACATTAACTGGGTGATATTATGGAATCTCCCAAAAACACAGTCAGAAGTGACTTAGAATATTTACTTCGTAATGCACAACTTGACCTCGCTGCCTTGAGTGTATTTGATAAAGCCGTGGTGGATCACTAACCCTCCATCTCCCCAGCGTTGACCTCCAATATTACTGTTATGAAGAAATCAAAATCAGGCACAGAGAAAATAACTCCCAGGTAGATATTTTATCCAAAAAAGGCCTCCCTCTTCCATATGGTAAGATTTTGATATCCTTTTACAAGGGTTCTCTTCCGGTCAGATCATTCCAGTTTCCTGTGCCATATTTCCTGCAATAATTAATCTTTTGCAAGCGAACCTTGGATTTCAAGCAAGCCGACTATGATCTATTCCATCTTCCTTTTGATAATTTTGAG
Organism: Pinus albicaulis; assembly: GCA_034641835.2. Classification (NCBI taxonomy): domain Eukaryota; kingdom Viridiplantae; phylum Streptophyta; class Pinopsida; order Pinales; family Pinaceae; genus Pinus; species Pinus albicaulis. The sequence continues at coordinate 745,784,934 of CM076576.1, read as the reverse complement.
CTTCTTCGTTGTTTCTACTATTTTATTTACTGCAAGTGAGCTAGTTTTTAAAAGTGAGCTGGTTGTATATATGCCTTTCTCCTTTTTTCTTTTGGTGCTACTATCTTTGAATTTACAGTTTTATGAAGGCTTTGTTTCGGTACCCAGCTTCTGTACATATATGTTTTCTGATTTCTGCGAAGGGGACGACACTCCAATATATGTATCTCATGCTAGACTGATTTAGTACACATCGTGTATTTATGTTTTGGTCTGTGGGGATCTACTATTGATTTGGATCAGGCACGGTTCTGGATTAGCAGATTTATGTTAGATGTGTATGGGTTCTCATACTTTACAGTCATATGAAATTTGATCATCCGCTCATAGCTCTATCCTATTAAAGGATGATGGTTTTGATTTTTTTTGTGTTTCCTTCTTGCTATCATTTGATAGACAAGATGAATGTATTGCTCTTGTACTGATCTAATAGCATCAATGTTTTTTCTTTCTGGAAAAAAATATATAGGTATAAAAGTAACAAATTCCCACATTTCCCTACCTGATAACTGGTTTTGCCTCAGATTTAGATATTGTAGCTGCTGGAGGTAGGAAATGGATTCAGGGATTTTTCCAGTCAGATTATTTCCCCCGATAGATAAAACCCATAAGTGTTTGAGTTCCCCGATTTCCATTGGAATGTTTCCTTGTAGATTGATGGAACTCAAATATAACCTCTCCAGTCTTTGAAGCTTATTAAGTGAATAAGGAATTTCTCTGGTAAAATGATTCTCCTCTAACTCAAAGAATGTTAAACTAGTTAGGTTTCCAATATGTGGAGGTATTTCACCTGCTAAATCATTGAAGCCCAAGTATACCATACTCATGCTTTTAGAGAGCTGGCCAATAGAAGAGGACAAACGTCCTGTGAGTTTATTAGAGTATAAGATGAGTTATCGTAGGGAGGAACAATTAATTAGAGTAGTAAGAATGGGAAATATCATGTTGCTGCCGCTAATCAGTTGATTATAAGCTAAGAGAAGCTGTCGGAGTCGTGTCAACTTACCCAACTCCATGGGCACTACCCCGCTGAGATGATTTTATTTTCATTGAAATTTATGTTCAGTAATTAGTTCGAAGGCTTTATTCCTGCCATTATTTTTATGGTAATCTGTCTTTATATTTTGTACGTGGGTTGCAAGGGTGGTTCAATAAAGACTGGTTTTGATTCAAATTCAGCTGAACCAATATTTATAAAGAGGACTTCAACGATTCAAAATTGGGCTAGGTAGTGGAGATTACAATTGGAAAACTCCTATTTAACTAATTTCTAAGAATGAAATTTATATTTGTCCCTTAATTTACTTCATTTCCATTAATTTAATTCATTTCCCTTAATAGATAACGTGTACCCTGGTATACTTATGTAATACAAAGCTTTGAATACTCGTTTGAATTGAGCATAGAGTAATAAAATCCTTTTCCATCTTGAATTTTACAGTTTATGGTCTCATAGAGGTTTACAATGTACATACATAAAACCCTCTTTTTGTTTGAATTCAGTGTAGAGTAATAAAATCCTCTTTCCATATTGAATTTTACAGTTTATGGTCTCATAGAGGTTTACATATGGGGAACCCTTATTTTCGAGCCACCGTGAGAACCAGAAAGTTTTTTTATATTTGGCATAGTACTAAATATGTCAACTATAGGGGTCTGCCTCAAAAATGATTTCAATAGAATTTGAAATTATGCCTCAGAATGGGCTTCAAACTAGGCCGAATATATGCCTCATATTAGTCTTTTGTCCAACAAATTTTTCACAAAAATTAGGGTTCAACCAAATAAAAAAATTCAAACTTCTTCATATTTTTGATATACACTAAGTATCAGATAGCTCCCACGAGCTTGTAGTATAGTAATAGTCTTCTAGAGGGCCAGATTGCTAGGGTTCAAGGTGGTCAATTGTATACCTCAGGAGGGATGAATCCACAATTCACTATGGAGTACGAGTTGTAGAGCTAAAGGAGTAAAAGCCAAGGGTTTTTGTGAATATCCCTATCAGGTTTCCTTCCAGATCAAATTGATGTAATTTCCTTGCAATTTATTGATAAAATAATTGGGTTTGCAATGACTTTTCTTTATAATGGTGTTGCAATTTATTATTGAAACTTTTGGAAAAATTTAATAGGGATATTACATAGTAGGAGCATGTACTATATTATCACATATTGATATGATTATCTGGGATTCAATGTTGCAGTTCCTATCTCCCCTGACATTCTGCAGACACCTGGCCCATCTAAACTTGTACACTGGAGCCGAACAAGCCTTGTCGTTTTCACGCCACCTCAACAATCGAGTCTTTCATGATCACCATCGAAAAATTGGATATTTAGCCAGGTAAGTTTGGAGTTTGTTTTTTAGAATGGAATTTATCAGCCTAATGCCATGAATTTCCTGCGAAGAATTAAAATTCAACATGTAAATTTCCTGCGAAGAATTAAAATTCAACATGTAAATTTCCTGCGAAGAACTAAAATTCAACATGTACTAGGGGAAGTAATGATTTTAAAACTTCGGTGGAAGATGGGCCATACATGAATAATGGGAGTAAGGTCCACTATTTCATAAGTAGACATAAAACCTCTACACCTCCCAAATGGAAGTTCACAACTCATGAAATAATCTTCCCATTTGCAACAATCCTTCCTTGAGTTGCAATATGCTCTATGATCATGGATTCTAGCTAGTTGTAACCCCACCAAACCATTGCTATTCGATTCAACCCTATAGGTAGCAGCCCAGGTTAATTTCGAGTCAAGTGTCGTTTGGGCTACCAAGTGAAAATAACACATAACTGAACCGATTCAGTTCTTGCCTTATCACCACTCTCTCACCTTAATAAAGAGGATGTACTGCAAGGTTAAGGGAGTTTGGAGAATTTAGGAATTGCTTGTTTAAACTCTTGTTCAAGATGTTCATCCTTGATAGAGATTTTCATTGTCATTAAGTGCTTTTCATCAACATAGAGATTGAGTAATTTTTGCATAGTGATTTTCCTATTTGTTTGCTTGCATTTTTCCATTCCACATTATAGGTTTTGATCCCTTCAACATTATATCCCCTGACGCCTTCTTGGGTGATTCTTCTACTGAATACCATAGACCGCGCTCAACAAAAATGGTGGGAATGACGAAAAAGGGGCAAAAGGCCCTAGATCTCTGACAAGTCACAATGAGTATGTTTGTATGTCACAATGATAATACCAACCAAAAATAAATGGGTAATGTCTCTGAAAGAGCACCATGAGAATGCTTGCATGTCACAATTATAATAATAATAATTAATAAAAACATCCAAATTCACCTTGCCTTCCACTGCAAGAAAATGGGTGCCCCTGGAGGAGGGGATTGGAAGAAATTTCCTTGCACCACCTTGGATTATTTTTTGCCACCATAGGGTTATCCATGATTATATATTCTTTAATATTGTGCTGATTCTCCGAAAATAGCACCCGAAAGTGTACTAAAATAGAGGAAGGTGGTCTATGGTTTTCTTCTTTAAAGGGAAAATACATGTCTCCCTATAAATGAATGTAAGTGTGCATGAGAAGGGGCTTTTGGTTGATACATTAATTTGTCTTCAAATCCCCAACATGGCTTCATGCCTCTCACTCACAGTCTTCTCTATAAATTCGCTCTTGGGCTAATAGTTTGACTTGGAAACTTGGAAATGTTGCTATATGAGGTTCTTCATGTGCTTTTTATGTGAGGTTAAGTATTTTGTGGGCTACGTTCTCAATCACAGAATAGAAAAATGAATGCAACCAGATGGAGTGATCAAGAACAAGACACTGATTCATGGATTTTATGTGATTTGGGTTAGTCAGATTATAGATAGTATAAATGAATGTTTCCTCATATCTGAATCTCATGCTCATACTTTTATTCATTTATTCATTGATGCAAACCAAAGTGGGCAGTTTCATTGTTATCAAACTTGTTTCTCAACTATAATTTTTACCCTCTCGAGTTTTACCTCCATGAGATATGCCTATATCTATGTCTCTTGTTGGTACCCATTTCCTTTTATTGAGCAACATATAATACTTGTTAATCTGATCTATGGAATCAATAAGCAGGTGGCTCCTTCGAGGGGATATTTCTACAAAATATGTGGATCCATCACAATTTACATGGATCAATAAACAAGTAGGCAACAAATAGATCTACATAAATTCAGTAGAGTACCATGTGACAAGTTACAAGTTTAGAGACAAAATCCTAAAATTATCATAATTAATACTATAATTATAAACAATTATTTTTGTATCTTTAGCATTAAATCAAAATCATCACCTATGGATGAGTAAAAATATAATATGCTTGATGTGAATCACATTGAGTAAAAGAATAACACACTAGGTATCATTGAACGTAAGGCTATCATGAAATGGGTGGTACAATAGGCATAAAAATTTTCTCAAATGAGAAATATCACATATACATTTTTCTTGAGCATCCCAATCAGTGTTAGACACTTAAATTTTCATACAAAGGATTAAAAAATTTATGAAACAAGAAATTCGTCCTTAATTAAAGCCTTAAAATATTTTAGAGTTTACATATTGCATTCACATGTCATTGCTTTTGTTCCTCATGCAGTTGTTTAGGACATACTAAATCAGGATCCTGATGGAAAAAGAGGTAAGTGGATTTCTGTCATCTTACATTATGATTTGGAAATAAAGCCCACCAAGCTAATCAAAGGGCAAGGACTAGCCAAAGTAATGGCCGAAGCAAAATTTCAAGAATTGGACATAAACATCATACATTCCTTGGATGAACAAGAGGAGTTAGCAACTCCACCTATTGAAGAAGATTTTTTGAACTCACTCTGGTATGTTGACATGTTACATGTGCTTTTTAATCTAAATTTTCCTCTTGGTTTGTCCAAAACAAAGGCCAAATTCTTGAAACAAAATGCTATAATTTTTTTTATCCTAGATAAAGCTTTATATTGGAAAATTTTTGTTGGTATCTTGGTTAAATGTTTACTTGAAGATGATGCAGGTAAAATCATGCATGAGTTTCATGAAGGAGAGTGTGGAGGTCATCTCTATTGGAAAACCACCGTCAACAAAATCCTTAGAGCTAGTTTCTATTGGCCTACTCTTTTCCTTGATATCCACAAGCTATTAGTGAATTGCCATAAATGCCAAATATTTGAGGGAAATAGAAAGCTACTTCCTTTGCCTTTACACCCTATCATTGTTGAAACTCCTTTTCAATAGTGGGGTTTAGATTTCATTGGAGAAATCCACCCTGCCTCCTCTATTAAACACAAATGGATCCTCACTGCAACTGACTATTTAACCAAATGGATAGAATCCATCCCTTCAAGGATTTCCACTAACTTAGTAATCATAAAATTCCTTGAAAATCAAATCTTGTCCTGATTTGGTTGCCCAAGAAAAATCATCACTGAAAATGCTGCTGCATTTAAGTCCAAGAGAATGGTGGAATTTTTCCACAAGTATCACATTACATTAGGGAATTATACAGCTTATTACCCTCAAGTTAATGGTTTAGCTGAGTCCTCTAACAAAATTTTGGTAAACATCATCAAGAATTTTTTGGAAGAGAACAAAAAGTCATGGCATAGCAAACTAGTGCATGCACTATGGGCAAACAGATTAACAAGCAAGAAATCAATTAACATGTCTCCCTATCAACTAGTGTACGGCATGGATGCAGTTTTTCCAACATCTTTGGGAATCCCAGTGATGAAGTTTCTCCAAGAGGTACAATCAGAGGAGAATGATATGGAAAGGAGGCTAAACAAAACCATTCAATTGCAGCAATCAAGGGAACAAGTATACAACAGGACACAAGCAATACAAGCGAATATCAAGAAAATATTTGGTAAGAGGACTAAAGCCAATGATTTCCATATTGGAGACAAAGTGTTGAAGTGGGACTCAAGAAGAGAGGACAAAGGAAAGCATGGAAAATTTTAAAATATATGGAAAGGCCCATACATCATCCATTCAGTAAGAGGTAACAAAGCATTCTTTCGACAAGAAATGGATGGAACAAAGTTATTTGGAGGTTCTGTCAATGGCAGGATGCTCAAACACTATTTTTGTTGAAATTCTTAATTTAAATATTTTCTCATTGTACATATCATTTCTTGAGTAAAAAATCAAACAAATGAAACACAAAAAAACAAAGAAAAGAAGAAAAAGAGGGCAGATGAAAAGAAGAGGTACAACCCCATACCAAAAACAAATATGTCTGAAAGTGTGCAAGTCCAAATGCTACTATTTTGAGAAAGAAAAGTCTTGTTCAATAATATAGCCTAACCATGATTGAACATGTTTTAAATTTCTACTGATAAGTTAGAAAATGAAGATTTTCCAAACCATGTAAGCTTGGCTTATCAGTAGACTAGGTTAGGAGAAGAGATATTGGTTCCCAAAGCTCAAATCTGAATGAAAGAGAAAAGAGAGGGATGAGTGATAGATTTCAAATTATAGCCCTCAGTTTTTCTAGTTTTACTTTTTACAAAAATAAAGTCTATGTGCAACTTATCCAAAATGCCACATCTTGTGACAAATCAAACAGATCAACCTTGATTTGGTTATGTTTTAAATTTTGTGTTGATATATTAGAGAATGAAAATATGTCAAACTGTTTAACCTTGACAGATAAGTATATTAGGTAGAGAATAAAACTGCTCATTAGTCTAATCTAAGCTCTTGGAAGTGATAAGGGTAGAAGTAGATAGTTTTTATGCTTTGAAAAGAAAAAATGATTGCAAGGGTTTTCCAATCCAAATGCACCCAAATGAAAAAAAAATGTTAGGAAAGGTATAATGGATAGGTAGTGTCGACATTGAAGCAATCATGTTTTTCAGAATGTGGATCACAGCTTCAAGGGACAACAGCAAGATCAACATTGAAAAATGAAAGAAATTAGCAAGCATGTAAGGCATCTCATCTGCAAAACCAGAGATCTTAACTATGAGGTTCTTGACACCTCCTGAAAGGAGCTGCCCTCCCCAAGCAGAGACACTATTAGTCATCAATATCTTTTCACTATATTTGGATGACTAAAAGATGTTTATATATTTATGAAAAAAAATATTCCTTCAATATCTTGAGTTTTAGAAATCTCACTCCCTTCATTATCCTTATAATTGTTTTTTCACTATTTATCAATTTTTCCTTCTCAAAGTCACCTTATTGCTCCTAAAAAAACTCCTTATGGGATTTTACCTATCATTTTTAGCCTCCTTTCATTCTTATAACCTCATTTCCCTATTTTCCCCTTCTCACTGAACTCCACCTTCCCTCTCGGGTTTTCCTATAGCTAAATCATTCCCATATTCCCCAAGTTCCTAAAGCATTAATGGTCTCAAAATTGTCTCTATAGGCTCTTTATATAAATCAAGTACATTGGATTTTTGATCTTCAATACAACACTTTGAAAATACTATGTTTTTCACTTGAAACTCCTCTGGTCCATTTTTAGTCAAAGTCAGGTCAAAGGACCCTCCCACTAAGTCATTAAGGTTTTTACATGTTTTAAGATCATCATTGGATGTTTTAGGCACTGCTTTTCCTTTTCTAGAATCTGGCTTAGATGTAATAAAATTTCAAGACATGGTTATTCAAGAAATACTTAAAAGATTTCCCAAGAAGATTACCTCATCAGTTAAGAAACCTGCAATGAGGAAAATGCAAATATTTTAGCACTTATGCAGGAGTGTTAAAGGATTTGTCAACAGAAAGCACTAATGAGGTAGACTGTCTACTCCTGAATAAAAATAACTTACAGCAAAGGAAAGGGGAATAACTTGGTCTTGAAGAGAACTAGGTTTTTGAACTTGATGGTCCAATTGAGTTCCAAAACAATGATCACTTGCAGAAAATGACATGGAGGAAGCACACAAGGCCAAGCATAAAGAAAGTCTATCAAAATATTGATAGAATATGGAAAGAGGTGAGGTGAACTAGATAGAAATGAATGAACTTGAAATTTCTATAGAGAAATTAGAAGATAACACTGATGATTGCCATGAAGACTGCAAACACTTAGGGTTTTTGAAGAAACTAGCCAGAGAAGGTGGAAAAGTTAAGTTGGGTTTCATGGTGAAAAATACACAATAATTTGAAGATGCTAGTGTGTTTAATCACCCAAAATTTCCAAAATGAGCTTGTCATGCCTCAAGGAGCAAAACCAAGGTCAAATTCATCATTTCTGTCACCTACAAAGAAAAAGTGTCAAAAGGGTGTTAGTAAGAAAGGAAAAGAACTTTTAACCTTAGCAATTTGGTTTTAATAATTAAATCAAATTCCTCTTAAATATAAAAACTAATTTTTCACTCCATGTGAATCATTGATGCCTTTCAAAGAGTTATAAGTTTCAAGGAGAGAAGAGTTTTTGAGTTTTCAAGAAAAATTTGGCTAAGTTGCCTTGGCGCTGCGGTCCTCGGAAATGGTGCTGCACCCTTACCCTCTCTCCACCACTAAATTTCTGAAGGCACTACATGCCTAAAAGGTGGCGCTGCATGCTGGGGAAGGTGTTGCGCTCTTGGTCGACACACTCTATCCAAATTTTACAAGGTAATGCATGCTCAGAATAGGTATTGCGCGCTTAGCCTAGCGCTACACCCTCAGCTTCAATGTTGCATCCTTGGCCAGGAAGGGTTTCTAAGCCCTATAACCACTCAAAACACTCCAAATATTTTTCAAGTCTCTACCAAAGGTCCTCGAAGAATTCATATGGGTAATTACCTGACATATAGTCATCTTCAAGCTATTTTGGTGATTTATTAATCAATGGAATGAAACCCTAATCAAACCCTAAATTCCAAGTTGGAGATCATTGTTTAAACCTGATTTCATCTTCCTAGATAGAATGTCAGTGATAGAAAGGGTAATTACACAGCTGGAGGGTTTTCATTGAGTTTTTTAGCCTCTCACTCATTCTCATACACCTATACCCTCACTCACTCATTCCCTCATTTGCAAGGCTACCTTTTCATTACCATCCCTTTATTTCATTTCCATTGACACTCCAGGGTTTTATAAAATTAGAGTTTACAATATCATAGGGTGAGGACAATGGTGTGGAGGTCCAAATGCCAAGCAGGCATGATCGTAAAGGAGGCAAGATTAATAGATTCGAACCCCTAAACACAAAATATCTTATGGCATCTCCCCTTACTATTTCTTGTTTCAAGAATGTAGGATTCTTTGATTTTTGTTAGAAGGTGCAAGAGGTCCAAAAACACCCTGACCTAACTAGAATCTTTATCATTAACTTGCATGACAAATAGGTTAACCTTACAGGGGTCAGTTTTGAGTTATCTACAGATGCTATTGCCAATGCCACATGCATACCTAGTGTAGGGGAGAAATGGTTCAAGCAAGCTAACCTTGACATGAGATACTTTGCACCATACCTGAAGCCTAGGTATAAAGACCACAACAAATCCTTCTTTCCTTTATCTCACCTGCTTGATAGATATGCACCTATGATGAAAATTATAATGAAGTATTTTACTTGTGAAGGAAGGTTCTCCTGCCTTTACTCTTACCACATCCAGCTTCTTATGCACTTTAATAGAATGAAAATTATGCACATACCCTATTACCTATACAAAAGCATTGATAAAATGGCCTATATAGTGCAAAATAAAAACTACCCTCAGTAGATGCAAATCCTTTTCCATCATTCTCTGATCAAGATGGTAGTTATGCACCAAATATAGCAAAAAGGCATTCGATGTGAGACCTTCATTGCCCATGAGGTTTCCACTACTCCACAAGAACATCATCAACAAGATACTCCTTAATATTCTCATCCTATCATTCCTACTTCTCCTTCACATCCCACTACTAATGTATCACCTGCCTATCAAAGAGGTCATAGGCAGTTGTTTTCTCCATAGATTTTGGAAGGGGCCCTTCCTTCATCATCAACAAAATAAATTTATAAGGGTAAGAAAAAGGTTACAGAGCAGGTCATTGTTGACAAAGAGGAATAGCATGAAACTGAACAAGTGTTTTAGCTAGTTCACCTTGACAGTGAGGATGAGGATGAGGAGAGGATTACAAACATGTTGATCAAGAGAAATTATGCCTAGATTAGGGAGATACTAACCAATCTTGGCTGAGAAAATAATGTGATCAACTTCCTTGAGGTAGAAAACCAATAGTTAGAGATAGAGAAAGCCATCAGTGAGGTCAGAGCTATCAGAGCTTGGAAAGAGTCTAGAAAAACCAAGGATATTCTAGATGAGACCTTGGGCACTCTTGATTAAATTGAAGATGAGGAAGAACATCATCCTAGGAAGAGGCCAAGGACAATTGGGTTGAAGAATGCCTTAGCTCGGGAAAGAGAGTAAGAGACAGAGTTGGCAGAGCAGCTCACTCCAAGTGAGATTCTTGCCATGAAGATCAGCTATGACATAGAATATTGGCTAGAGAGCCAATGTGCACCTATAAGATTAGCTATATAACGCCAAGAGAGACGTTGAATTGCAGAGAAATATGGCAAGGCATTATGCCTTGAGAAACAAGATTGCAAGGGCCAAGCTCAAACAAGCCCTTGCAAAGATTCAAGCTCTAAATGAGGCAAAGGAGAAGGAAAATCTCAACCTCCTTGCTGATGTATCCCTCCAAGCCTCACAAACATGATCAAAAAGATAAAATCCATTTTTGGCATCTTTTTGCAAATTTTGAAATTTTGAGTATTTAGCCAGTAGAAAAAAGGGCCAAACACGCAACGCCAATGGCATTGCACTTTTTTTGGGGGCACTAAAATGGGGAAAAATTAGAATTTTAATGTTTCTTATGCCTATCACATCATCCAAAAAAAATTTCAGCTCATTTGGAGCAGAACTGGTCCTTCAAAAGGGCCGAAAACCACCTGAAAAACACCTTTCTGCCCTCTTTTCAGCATTGGAGATGCACCCTTAGAAATCTTGGGAGAATGGATTTATTAGTAATAAAATGGAAACCATTTAGAAAAATAAATACATATTTGGAAACTAGACAGGAGAATATTTCCAATGAGCTATCATGAAGCTCATTTGGACACCGAGAAGGCCTCCAATACTCAGCTGCCAGTAGAGAACTTTTTCCAGTTTTGGCGTTGCGCCCTTGGCCTGCCACTGTGCCCTCAGCCAATGGAGGTGTTCCCTTGAAAAAAAGTGAACAAAAGACACAAGAATTTATTTAAAAATATATTTTTAGGGCTTTGAGGACAAATATCTCTAAAATTATCTGAGAAGTTATGTTAGAAGTTATTTTTGCATTTAATGAGTTTGGGATATTTGTGCCTTAGGCCTTGCATGGTCTGAATGGTTAAATGAATTTATTATGTAATTAATGACTTATAACACCCTCAGTAGGGTTTAATTCATCATTTTTCACTTAAATATTACATGTAAGCCTCATGTTGGTTGTTGGTTGATTGTTGAGTTCAACACACATAGACTTGGAGTTGTGAGGAAATTGGTTTTGGAGCCTTGTGTTTGTCTTGTATTGAGGATCAATGGAGAGAGCATATTGATAGGATTCATGAACATGGTTACTGGTGATTTTGTTCTAATTTATTAATTTTTTCCTTATGTTTTCATATTGTTTCATCTTTTCTCATGCAATAGAGCAGAAAATTTAGGTTAAGATATGCTATTAGAGGCACCTTAAGACTATTTTCCTTATATTGCCTACATGTCTTCCTATGCTAGGTTTGATTGAAGAATTTTTAATTTCTCTTTGATTCCACTTAGTTTGTTGTCTTAAGAATGATTTAATGGAGTCAAGCCAAAGAATTTTATGGTATGCCCTGTCTTTTGGCATAGCTTAAAACATTGTTTTTGAGGTCTTTCTTTGAAGTATTGCTGATTATGCTTTAGGCTAAAGAAGTTTATGGTTTTCCATGTCCTTTGTTCTATCTTGAAAAGTCATTTCAAAGGTATTTAAAGTCTTATTAAGTAATTTAGGAGTTTCCTGCTCTTTAATCATCACTTGTTTGTTATCCTGAATGTTTTCTTTCTCTGAAGGTGAAAAAATAGAGAATCTAGGAGTTCCCTGCTCTCTAGTGTTTGCTGGATTACTGTTTTTGAAGTTTACTTGATGAATTTTGACCAGAGAAGTTTATGGTGTGCCCTGTACTTTGGTTATTTCTTAAGCATAGTGATCTTGAATGCCCTTCTTGTTATAGTATTTGTTCAAGTATTTTTAATCGCCCTTTAAACCTACTATGTTCACAATTTAATGTTCATTTTACACTCACATAAGCTACTAAGACCCATTTGGCTTTGTTAACTTGCCCTCTGAAACACCCTTGATTCATTGTTGTCCTTTTTAGGCCTTTCATAGGCTCCATAGCCCAATGGTTTAAATTTCTCTTACTTTATTTTTTCTTCTTGACAACCTACCCAACCAAACAAAACAAAACAAACAAACCCTATCATTTTAACTAGACTAAAATGAGCTTCCTAAAACAAACAAGTCGTAACTATTATAAAAATATAGAGAGAGCCCTCCCTGGGCCGAGGAAGGCTAGGTCCTAGGACTCCAAAGTTGGTTGATGTTACCCTTGTCTCTTTGGTCATTGCCAATCTACCAAATTACAGGGAACTAACATAATGAGGCACTGCAATCCGATGTTTACAACCAATTTTGGAAGAAGGCATCTACATCTCAACATAGACTCCTCACTGCCTTTGACAGTGAGAAAATCAAGACACATATGAGCTTCTTGCAAGAAATAGTGCCATTTCCAAAAACATTGGATGACTACAAGAAGATTGTCTTCTCATTTCATGCAAGACACATACATCCTATTGACCAGATGGATATGCATAGGCAGTCAAGAGAGATTTTTTTCTCAACCATGAATAAAATATCTATGTCTCTCTCAAATTCAAAAGTAGCACTGTCAAATATGCAGTCCGAGCTGAAAATTGAGAAGTTATCCAATTTGGCTAAAGACAAGAGGATAAAGGCCTTGGAAGAATTGGTAGTGAAAGTAGGATATGATCCTCATAAATGCAAAGGAGTTGAAGAAATAATCAAGAAGAAAAATGCAGACATGACTGCTCTAAGAAATCAATGTAAGCTACCCTCGAATGAAGGCCCACAAAAAAAGAAATGGCTCAAAATGAATCTGACAAGCAATAGATGCTCAAGTTGATTATTGATCAAAATCTACAAATCCGAAAAATGGAAGAACAGATTGAAGAACTGGTGAAAGAAAAATAAACACTGCAAGAAAATACTGATCTCATTCTAACAACTGAGGCGTCTTATGCAGGTACAGAAACCTCAATGGCCTTGGAAATAACTGATCCAGCACAACTGGCTCAATATTTGGCGACAAAAAGCAAGCACATGAGAAGAAAAATCAGAATTTTCAGCTTATGGAGTCACAAAATATTAAGAATGATACTTTGTATCTAGGGGAAATGTAAAAGAATCATCAGTTGGAACTTAGAATCAAATAATTGGAGAGTGAAACTCTGATGGCATCAACATTAGGAGAAGCTAAGGAGAATATTTGGGAGAAAATCAATGAGTCCATTACAGAAATTTGGCCATCAATTTAGATCATCTTTGAACAACATGAACTCATCCATAAGTGCAGAATAACAATACAATAAGAGAAGGATAAAATCCAAGAGAATCCAAGCGAAACTACTGATATGATCAAAGTTCTTAATTCAAATAACAGGGAGGAGTTGGAAGAGATCCATGTGTCACACAGGACTACAACAATTTTGGAGATTAATAAGGTATTGCAGAAAAGGAATTTGATCAACTAGTTGCAGACCGAGTGTGAAGCTTTGAATGTTATTGTTTAGAGGTTTCATAAGAAATTTAATGTTTTAAATCAGAAAGACTGCTAGGTCCGGTTGGATTAGATGATAAACTAGTCAAGTTGGAAGATTATTGAAAAATGCTATATACAATTTCTATAGACAAATCAAAGTTTTCCAATATGAAAGGTCACATTGTAGGAAAAGATTTTCCTGAAGCTCTTCAGTTTGACTTGATGATTCAACATCAAATCAAATAGTTAATTACTCAAAAAGCCAAATTTTGGTTGATTAATTGAGGTGGATGAAATCTTCAGAAAAATGGTAAATATAGAGATCCCGAGTGAAGATCAGTGGGATAAGTTTTGTGAAATTATTGAGTGAAAGATAAATTTTGCAGCATGCTAGCAGTGCATCCTCTCTTATGACCTATGTAGTGGAGGTCCAAAAAAATCCATATGTCAAGACTACTCAAAGTTGCCTCCTTGCAACCATGACAACCTCCTCTAGCCTACTTTTTGATTTACTGAAAGATTCTGCAATTAATGTTATAGTAAGAGATATTTCAAATATTAGCTCAGAAGTTATTATATAATTTAATTTTGTAGGTAGTTTGCCAGAGATATTTTAATATCAGCTCAGAAGTTATTATAGAAGTTAATATTGTAAGGAATCTGCCAGATGATATTTTAGTTCAGGCCCTACATGGTAGAAATTGTCAAAATTTCATTTACTTTTTAGTTAATGTAGATTTCTATCCTAGATTAGGGCAAATTCCTCAGTTTCAGTTAAATACTACATGTATTTTCATTATCAAGGGTTGGACTTTGTTTAGATTCTACGTTGCTAGATTATTGTATTGGAGCTCTGCAACATCTTTGAGTTGGGCATCAATAACAAAAGCATGTTCACAGGATCCTTGAGCTATGTTAATGGTGATTTTATTTCTTTCGTATTAATGTTTCTTTGTTTTTCCATACTGTACTTCAATTTCTCTGATTACAGAACAAAAGTTTTAGATTAAGATATGCTGAGAAAGCACCTTAAATCTGTATGTTTTTGTTATCTTAATGTTTTCCTCTGATCTATAACTAAAGAATTCTTAACTTCTCTCTAGCTCTACTGAAATTGTTCTCTTTAAGGTTTTCCTCTGAAGTATAGTTAAAGAATTATTCACTGCTCTTTACCCTTACCAAGACTAACATCTTTAAATTTTTCCCTTGTGAAGTTTAGTTTAAGAATTCTTAATTCCTCTTTAGCTCAATTGAAATTTTTGTCTTTAAGGTTTTCCCGTGAAGAATAGTTAAAAATTTCTTCACTGCTCTTTAGCCTTACCAAAGCTGATATCTTTAAAGTTTCCCTTGTGAAGTTTAGTTAAAAATTTCTTAACTAATCTTTAGCTTCATGGAACTAATATCTTAAATGTTTTCCTTTGAAAGTATAGTTAAAGAATCTTAAATTCTCTTTAGCCTTTCACTACCTCCTATCATACCATATTCACACTGCCAGTAAGATCTATTTTATATAGTTATCTTTCTCTGTGAATGACCTTGAAAAGTTGATGCACAATTTGGCCCTTTTATTGAATCCATAACCCAATGGAGTAAAATTCCGATATTCTATCTGTCCAACCAACCAAATCAAACAAAATAAACAGTCTTTATAATTAGCCCAACATCTGCAACTATAACTCTCAAGCTAAATCATAAATTATAAAATAGAAAGAGCCCTCTCTAAGTGTAGGAATGCTAGGTCCTGGACTCCAAAGTGGTTTGATGTTGTCCTCTGCTACTTGTTCTTTCCAATCTTACAAATTACAGAGGGCTAACATAATGGTAACTCCCCTAGGAAAATATTGAGGAATCATAATATTATCAAAACTCAATCAAACTGAGTTGAAATACTGTGAGGTTTTAAGTATTTCTGTCACAGATTTGTTTTCTAAACCTTAATAAAGCATTCAAATTTTCTATGCCTTGGGTATTAATTTTGGCTTCCAGGAGAGTCTTCGCCCGATCCTATCCTGACCCAAATCCCCCTTAAATAGTTGACAATCTAGAAAAAAATCATAAAGAAAACTCCCAGATCTAAAAGTTTAACTATTACCAAGCCTCTTCAGAAAGAAAAATCCCTCCCTAAAAACGTTGCTACCTTGCAAGATATCCATTTTGGATTTTGAGCAAATCTTGTTCAACACTAAATCTCAGAGTTGGATGGCACAAACAGTTTTTAAATCATCAGTCTTATAGGCGAGTCATATCAGGGAAGCCTTCACCTCAAACCAAACTGACTCCCAAATCCCCTTAAACATTTCTCACCAGAGTCCCCAAACCTCCACTCATACTCCCACTTTCCACCTTCCTCCTTTCAACACTCCACCTCTCTTCGTTAACCCTCCTCTTATCAACCCTCCTTGGGTTCCCCTACCACCAATCATGGCAGCCTAGAATGCTCCACTAGTACTACCACTACCTTTGGCACCTTTACCATAGGATTATCAGTTCAAGATCCCCCTATTTGATGAAAGTATTCATTCAACTGCTCAACCACATATGGATAAAATGAATTATTATTTTGACCGACAAGAGATAGATAATGAAACGGTTAAACTAAGAATGTTTTCTCAAATCTTAGGGGGTGAAGAAAGAAATTGTTTAAGGGCCTCACTCCCAATAGTATCCAAGACCTCCCTTCCCTTCATCCACTATTTATAAACAAATGGGAAATTAAGAAAACCCCTCTCCAAATTTTGTCATAATACGAGAACATCAAGAGAAATGTTGGAGAAAGTGTCCAAGATTACTGTACTAGGTTCAACAGTGTATACAATGCCCTCCATCCTCACATGAAACCCCCTCAAGGTTTGGCCCTAGTGAAATTTCATAATGGATTTGACCCAGAGATGTCTTATCATTTGAGAGAGAGAGATCCCCCCACATTAGAAGACATGCAGAGGGGTGCAGTAAGCGTAGACGAAAATATGATTGGAAAAAGGGCTAGAATGAGAAGTGAGAAAAGGGCCAAAATTAGGGAATTTCCAGTAGCCTCCTCATCTGATGCCAATATTTATAACCTTGTTATAACCATGGAGAGGATGATGGAGATGATCAACTTGAATGAGAGAGCTTCCCCCAGAGTAAGTCAACCAGCTCCTCGAAATAGAAACCAAAACCAAAACTTAAGAAGAAATCCCCCTCAAATAAGACAAAGAGATCCGAGGGTACCTGACCAGCATATTGTGCCTCCTTTCCAATAGAATTATGCAGATTAAGATGAGGGCATGGTGGAAGAGCCTAAAGAGAGTCAAGTAAATTTAGTAGGGGTAGATGATCAGGATATTTTTTTCCTCACCAAAGAAGAGCAAGGTCTATTTTCCCTATCTCAAAATGAAGTAAAATAGGAAGATTTGTAGGATTATAAACAAGGATTCGAGAATGCTATCATGGAGGTGAATAGACAATATAAACTTAGAAGCAAGAAAAAATATGATACCCCCAAGAAACAGAATCCTGAAAACTTTCCTAAAAAATCCCCTAAAACTGATCCCAGGAAAACTGTAGAAACTTAAAAGAAAATCACTAAAATCCCTAAGGAAAGTGATCCAGGGATCCCTACTAGAAAACCACCTATCAACCCTAGCAAAACGATCATGGCTGATATCCCTAAAACAAATCAACTAGCTGCAGTTGGTTCCAAAATAATACCTGAGGAAATAGATTTGAGTTTACCAAAAACATCAATGCCATTCAACATCGAGAATGAAATTGCCAAAATTAAAATCCCCATATCTCTCACTGAAATGTAAACCAAGAGGTATATAGGTCCCAAGTCCTAAAAGCACTAAACATGGGAGACAATACTGACACTTTAAATCTAAATGATGACAAACCTGAACTTTTGCTTGGGCCAGAAGTAGAGTGTAAATTCTAGGAAGGAGGTGTTCCCCCATTTTATGTAAGCTTGAATGTTCATGATGAAATCCTCCATAATGCCATGTTAGATTCTATTGCATCTCATAATTTCATGCCAAATATATTTATGGAGAGGCTCAACCTTGAGATAACTAGGCCATATAAAGACATGTATTTTATCGATTATAGAAGAACGAAATGTCCAGGCCTTATCAAAGATCTATGTGCTACTTTAGCACAAATACTAGCTAAAAGTCTATTAATGGAAATAGTAGTGGCTGAAATTTCCCCTAAATATGGCATGCTGTTATCCTCGTCATGGGGATCCAAGCTTCAAGGCACGCTCCAAATGGATATGACCTATGCTACCATACTAGTTTTTGGTCAACAAAGAAGGTTGTATAGGGAAACTCACATGAAATACAGTGTGAGCAGTCAAGAAAATCTTGATAACTAACCCTTTACTCTATCCACTCTGACCTTCATTCACTCATTATTTACAATGATGAAAAAATTAGTGAACAAGTAGCAGGTAGGTAGAAAATAGGTGAAAAATAAGAAAACCATGAAAAGGGATAGTCAGACCAAATAGAGAAATAACGACACAAATCTAAACCTAAACCTCTTTGGAACATGAGATTTGATGGCTCCTATGGAAAATATGGCTCAAGAGAAGGGGTTTGGGTATGCAACACAGAGAATAACCACGCAAAAGGTCATTCTTATAGACTAAACTTTTAGTGTACAAACAACATAGCAGAATATGAGACACTCCTTTTGGGTCTACAATTACTAAAGAATTTAGGGGCCAAAATAATCCCTGTCCATGGGGATTATGAATTGTTCATCAGGAAAATTAAGGGAGAATATACAACTAAACATCCAAGATTGAGAGCATATAGAAATTTTTCCCTTGACCTCGTTAAAAAATTCGAAGAATACGACCTTGCCTCCATCCCTAGGAACCAGAATATCCTTTCCAATGGGTTGGGATTTTCATCCATCACGTGTCAAATACCTCATCCTAATAAACAATATACTGTGTGGGTTAAACACTGACCCGCAGTCCCTGATAACATGAGACATTAGAAATTCTTTGAAGATGACCAACATATTGAATAATTCCTCCAATCTAAGGGGGATTTCGAGTTTCCAAATTCAGACCTAGACCATGAAGAGGGTTGTCCCATTGAAGAAAAAACATGTAGGGAAGAGCCCCATCATGATTCAGATATCAATTTTTTAGCAAAGGAAGACCTACAGAAGATAGAGATGCATGTTGATCTAGAAAATGAAGAATTTGAGGTGCTGCAATTCAGACACAACACCCTACCTAGAGGACTGGTTCCTCTAGAGGAACTTCTTGATTTCGATGATGTAGCTAGGAAGCCAAAGATGGAGTCCACGGAAGCAAACATGGAGGAGTGAAATATAGGCATTGAGCAGGAACCCAAGAAGATAAAATTGTCAATAACGCTGCCTCCATCCTCAAAGCAGAAATATATTGAATTGTTCAAGAATTTCATCGATGTGTTTTTATGGAGCTATGAGGACCTGATGTTGTATGAAACTGATATCATCCAACACAAAATTCCAGTCAAAGAGAACCAGAAGCCTTTCAAATAGAAGCTGCACCAAATAAAACTTTTCCAAATGCCTTTGGTCAAGAAAGAGATCAAGAAAATGTATGATGCTAAGGTAATAGTCCCCATCAGATACTCTGAATGGGTTTCTAGTCTCATGCCTACAAGAAAGAAGACAGCGGAAATTAGGCTTTGCATTGACTTCAGAAATATGAACAAAGCATCAGTAAAGGACAACTAACCTCTAGCAAATATGGATCACATATTGCAAAAGGTAGTAGGCTCCAAGAGGATCTCGTTGTTAGATGGATTTTGAGGGTACAATCAAGTATTGGTGCATCTAGATGACCAACCCAAAACAAATTTTACCACTCCTCAGGGAACCTTTATGTATGTAAAAATTCCCTTTGGAATAATTAACACTGGGGCCACATTCCAGAGAGCAATGGGCATTACTTTTTCAGAAGAAATAAACTACTTCATTGTGATCTACCTGGATGATATTACTATCTATTCAAAAACTAATGAAGAACATTTGGCCAATCTAAGGAGAGTCTCGGAAAAGTGCAGAAGGTTTGTTTTGTCTATAAACCCTAAAAAATCATTATTTGGTCTGGAAGAAGAAAAAATTCTAGGCCACATCATATCCGAAAAGGGAATCAAGAATGATCCCAGCCAAATTGATGATATCCTTCAAATCAACGATTCCTGAAACATCAAAGAGCTACAATATTTCATTGGTAAGATAAATTTCGTAAGAAGGTTCGTACCAAACCTTACAAAACTACTGAGAAATATCACTAATATGCTCAAAATAGAGTGAGGAGTCAAATGGAACAAGGGAAAAAAACAGTATTTTGACCTAGTAAAGCAGGTCGTCACATAAGCACTAGTTCTAATCAACCCCAACTTTACCAAGGATTTCTTAATTTTTTCCTTTGCATCAGTGCATAAAATTGTTGTGGTATTGATGCAAAAAAATACGAAAGGACAAGAGAAGCCCATAGCATTCTTCATCCAAACCTTAATTGATTCACCTTCAAAATACAATATTATGGAATAGAAGGCTTTTGCCTTGATCAGAGCACTAAAGGATTTCAGAGTCTACATTCTGCATTCACACATAATTGCATTTGTTCTTCATACAGTTTTTAAGGACATCCTAACTCAGGATCCCGATGGAAAAATTGGAAAATGGATTTCGTTTATCCTGGAGTATGATCTAGAGATCAGACCCACCAAGTTGATCAAAGGATAGGGATTGGCTAAATTAATGGCTGAGACAAATTTTCAAGCATTGGACATTAACATGATTCACTCACTGGATGAACAAGAGGAGATGGTGACTCCACCTACAGAGGAAGCGCTCCTAAATTCTCCTTGGTACGTGGATATATTATATCTCCTCTTTAATTTTAATTCTCCTCCTAGTTTGTCCAAAAAAAAGGCAATATTCTTGAAATTAAAACCTGTAAATTTATGTATCCTAGAAAATGTCTTATATTGGAAAATTTTTGATGGTGTATTGCTTAAATGTTTGCTTTAGGAAAATGCAAATAGGATTATGCATGAGTTTCATGAAGGGGATTGTGGAGGACATCTATATTGGAAAACCACTGTTAATAATATCCTTAAAGTTGGTTTCTATTGGCCCACTATTTTCCCAAACATCCACAAGATGGTGATTTCCAGTCATAAACGCCAAATTTTTGAGGGAAAAATAAAGCTGCTACCTTTTCGTTTACAGCCAATCTGTGTTGAAGCTCCTTTTCAATAATGGGGTTTAGATTTGATTGGAGAAATCCACCCTTCCTCCTTTTCCCAACATAAATGGATCCTTATTGTTATTTATTATTTCACTAAATGGATAGAGGCCATTCCTTCCAGAACTACTACTGATTCAGTAATTATCAAATTCCTTGAAACCAACATTCTGTCTAGATTCGGTTGCCCTAGGAAAATCATTACTGATAACGTTGTTTCCCTTAAATCCAAGAAAATGGTGGATTTTTTCCACGAATATCACATCAATTTGAGGCATTCCACGTCTTATTACCCTTAAGGCAATGGACTAGCTAAATCTAATAATAAGAGCTTGGTTAACATCATTAAGAATTTGTTGGAAGAAAATAAGAAGACACGGCATAATAAATTTGTACATGCACTATGGGACGAGAGACAGAAAATGAAGAATTCAATTGGCATGTCACCCTACCAGTTAGTCTAGAGAAGGGGTGTGCAAAAGAACTCAGGTGGCACAAGAGAATATCAAGAAATTTTTTGACAAAAGGACCAAAGTTAATGATTTCAACATTGGAGAAAAAGTGCTAAAATGGGATTCTAGGAGAGAGGACAAAGGAAAACATGGAAAGTTTGATAACCAATGGAAAGGTCCATACATCATTCATTCTTAAAGGGGTAATAATGCATTTTTATTGCAATAAATAGATGGAACAGAGTTGTTCAGAGGTCCTATCAAGGGCAGGATGCTAAACAATTATTTTAGTTAAGATCTCAGTGTAAATTTTCTCCACTGTAGATATCGTAGCCTTAAAAATTTAAACAAAAAATTGGATGAGGTTGGAGCCCAAGGTGAAGGCCATAAGCCTATTCTGATAAACAAATAAAAAATAAAAAGAGAGATAGAAAAGAGATAAAGAATAAGAAAAGAGGTTTTTTCCCCAAGAAAAAAATAAAAATTTCTGAAAGTGTTGCAAATCAAAATGCCACTACTATTGAGAAAACCTTGTTCAATCATATAGGTTAAACATGACTCGAAATTTTTTTAATTTTTGTTGATAAGTTAGAAAATGAAGATTTTCCAAACCATTTAATCTTGTCTTATCAGTAGGTAGGTAGAAAATGACATTGGTTCGAAAGCCTAATGTGAGCCAATAGGAGGAAAAAGGGATAGGTGGTAAGATGGAGATCAAAAGGAAAGGGATGTTAGGGTCTGCAAGTATAAATGCACAAAAAAAAGAAGAAAAATTATTTGAATCATAGGTTGGGTAGGTAGGTATGCAAAAGAGCACTTAATACTTGAGCATGTTTTAAATTTTTGGTTTCAGGTTGTTTTTTCAGGCTGAAGATCAAATGTCAGACCTCAGGCTGCAGTGAGCATTGATTTCAGTTCTGAAGGTTGCAGTTACAAAAGTTGCAGTAGATTAGGATTATAGGTTGGGGATTAGCCCAATGGATTGGGCTAATAGTCTGAAAAGTTCTTGACACCTCTTAAAGGAGTTGTCATCCCCAGTTGGAGCCACTGTTAGACTCCTATATTTTTATAGTATCACAAGGTGACTGGCTATTCCTTATATTTTTCATGCTGGAAATAATATTCCATGACTATCATTTATTTTTAGAAAAATAAAATGAGATCCTAGTTATTAGAAGGTTCAAAAGAATCAAAATGCCATTTAAAATTAGTTAAAGAGGAAAATATAAATGATTAATTCTGATGATGAGCTAAATCTCACTGCCTTCATTATTTTCTCATTTCCCCTTTGATTACCTTTCATTTTACCTATTTCTGACACTCCCATGCTCTAAAAATCCCTTTCTTTTCCGTAAAAACCCACGTACATTACCTTTTTGAGAATTACCACTTCTTAAAACCCACTCGTGATTGAAACCTCCAAAAAATTCTAAAATTTTCTCGCGTTTTGCGACTCGCAAGTTTCGAGCTTCTCTTTGCAAATATTTTCCAAAGAATTAAAATGTGTCGATGCGATATGGTAGTATCCACCTAAAACCTTTATACATTACCAAAATCCACATATAAACCTTTTAATTTTATAAATTCCTTACCTTCTGCCTTTCCACACTTGTCAACATTTAGCGTGTTGCATGGTGCACTTCGCATTTAGGACTTACTGGTAAGTGCCCACATGTTAAAATATTTACTTATGATGTGACCCGCCCACATATAACCAATCTCAAATAATAAAGGATAACCTGCTGGAGGTAAACATTAAAAATTCTGACATGCGATGTGCGATACCTGGTGGGGTCCGATCGCACTTCGCAGATTGCAAGTTTTACAAGTTAGCTGGAAAGGGTAAATGTTAAATTTTCCAAAGTGCGATGTGCAATGTTGTGGGGCCCTGATGTGACGTGTTTTCAAATTCGTGCTTCAAATAATTTCAAATATGTAGGTAAGACCATTTCTGTGGTAAAATGCAATAGAAGTGGAAAAGGAATTTTTAACATAAAAACCATGCAAATGCATGCATATGGGTCTTATTAGAAAGTCACTAAAACAAAAAAAGTAGGTCAAATTAAAACAATAAAGTGCTTGCGGACTCCAATGGTTGATCTCAAGCTTCCCCCAAATCTACGGCTGAGGTCGACTTCGGACCCCCTCCGCCTATTTCTTGTTAACGGAAGGGGGGGGGGGTGTCTAAACTCTGGTTTTAATGGCCACCTATTTCTGCGACATGGCAACACCAGGTAACTTTGTACCCCCTCCTCCTTAAACCGAAAATCAGGGGGTACCACCCCCCCAAAATCCACCTTTGATTTTCTCCCACTCTCACAATCGTTTCGCCTGCAACATAGCCGTTAAACCATCCATCAATCATATTCCTAAGGTCCATTATATCAATTAAATTCTATCGTCGGCCCATGAATTCATTTTCACCATATCTAGTAATCATACCTTTGCGCATTTAAAACTCATTTTTGACTATTGGCCAGCCATCACCATTAAACTTGAACCGCAATATATAAAATCATCAATGGCATCCCATTCAGTATTTTACTTCCACCTTCAATTCTCTTTCATCCTCCCATTCATTCCTTTGCGAGTTGTTATTCCTGCGACTACCCTTCATTCATGAAACCCTATCATTTCTCTGGTCACCAAAGTTTTAACATCTGATACTAGTTTACATCAGTAAAAGCATGGCACCTAAGGCCAACACAAAGAAGCAAGTGAATCCAAAAGATAAAGGTAGGAAACAAATGACTGGTGAAATCCATAATGTTGACAGTATTTCAGAGGTCGTTCCCGAGGTCGTTCAACTAGCTACAGATGTCACTCCTGAAGCTGCCAAAGTCGTTGCAGCAGATATTCATGCAAATCTGGAGATAAATCTCGACCTCACACCCTCTGTTGATACTTACTTTAAATTTTTTGACTGTCATTGTCAGTTTGATTTCTACGAGCTACATCAGTGGCTAAAACATAAGTAATTGGATAACCAAGACCCCCTCAGGTTTTGGGAGTATATGTTTCCTATGTTTGCTTTCACTCAAACTCACCCATTCCCAGATCTAATTGCCTGGTGTAAGAAGCAATATGAGCCTTTAATGAGGTCAGTGGTGGCTCCGTATGGAAACATTTTGATCACCATATCCCTTGAAACCATTAATTAGATGCTTCTCAAACCTCCCTCTCACTCCTTATCCTATTTTTCTCCTACTTCCCTCATGGATCTTTACCACTAGTTGTATTTCCCTCAGAGACCTCAGATTTTTGGAAAATTCTTAACTAATGATGCACATTTACCAAAGAAAAATCCCCCATATGCATCCTCCATATTTCCCATATCTTCAAAGCACTACATCTCTCTCCTTTCCTATCTGCTAGGGTACCCCAACAATGAAACCGTTGATGAAGTCATCCTAGGTTCCTCTCTATCTTCAGTCTCGACAAATCACCATTTTTTATATACAATTACATTCATTTCTTGGTTGATATTATACATGATAATTTCATGAACTTGACTACTCAAGAAGAATTTAATTACTCATCTGTGATCATTCACATGATTTTGTTTCAACAGGGAGATATGTTTCCCATTCATCCCAACAAGCAAGACGCTTAGGGAGTGAATCAATCAGTGATTCACTCGAAAAAATTGGTTAGAGTCTCGACAACAACCACTTCTTTTTCAGAGTTCATAGACACATTCATTCATCCAGTCAGGAAGTTCCTTACCAGTAAATTAGAGCCTAGGATTGGAGAAGACATCTAAAGAACCTTGCACCTCAGTGAACAAGAAAAGAATGGGGATTGATATTTATACAAGAATTACTCAGAGATTAGGGTGTATGGTTGTGAGATCCCACCATAAAAACTCCCAAAGTATGTGCCTATGAGGATCTTCTCTTTAGAGTACATTAGGCAAAGGATAAGTATGGACAAAGTGCACTTTGTTTCAGGAAAGAGGAAAGTCCGGTTTAAACAAAAGGCCAATGTTGGATCTTTCATTTGTAATACTAGAGTAGTTGGTCTTGAGGAAGATATACTATTGAAGAAGATAGGTTTTTCATCAAGTTTTACTTGGTCATATTACCCCCATGGCATTATTTCTGCTCTGAGGGTTGAACTCAAGACAACCCCTTATATCCATACCTCAAGAGCATAAATAGATAAGTACATGAATTAGAATGAATGGGTAGAAGGTACCTTACAAGAAGCATATGAGAAAGAAATCTCTACTTTGAATACACAAACACTAGTACCTGAAAGTAAAGAACAAAAAAAAGGGTTAGAGAAGAGACACCACATTCAAAGGGGCTGGTGGAAGAATTCATTTGACAACATAAGAAACCAAAGTTCACTCCTTCCTTGCTTTCAGAAGAGAGACAACCAAAGATAATATATTTGGGGGATACTGAAGTCTCCACATCTACCAGTATTCGTTGGAATCCTCCATCAGCATCACCTATAAGGGAGCCACTAGAGATCATCCAGCATTCATAGGCCAACTCTTCAAAAGAACAAAATATTTTCTCCAATTTACTAGAAATCAGGAAAAATAATGAATCACTGAAATCAGATGTCTACAACCAATTTTGGAAGCAGAAATCTGCATATCAACATAGACTCCTCACTACCTTTGACAGTGAGAAAAGCAGGATGCATATGGCCTTCCTCCAAGAAATAGTGCCATTTCCAAAAATGTAGGCTGACTACAAGAAGATTGTCTTCTCATTTGATGCAAGACACATATATCCTATTGACCAGATGGATATGCACAGGAAGTTAGGAGAGATGTTATTTTCAACCATGACTATAAAAGCTATGTCTCTCTCAAAGTCAAAAGCAGCACTGTCAAATATGCAGTCCCAAATGAAAATTGAGAAGTTATCGTGTTTGGCTAAAGAAAACACGGTAAATACCTTGGAAGAACTCGTAGTGAAAGTAGGATATGATCTTCATAACTGTAAAGGAGATGAAGAAATCATCTAGAAGAAAAAATGCAGACATTGTTTCTCTAAGAAAGCAACTTAAGCTACCCTCGACTGAAGACCCACAAACGAAAGAAATGGTTCAATATGAATTTGAGAAGGAAGAGATTCTCAAGTTGATTATTGATCAAAATTTTCAAATCCGAAAAATGGAAGAATAGATTGAAGAACTATTGAAAGAAAAATCAACAATCCAGGTAAATATTGATCTCATTCTAACAACTCAAGCATCTTCTGCAAGTGCAGAAACCTTAGTAGCCTTGGACATAACTGATCCAACACAAGTAGCTCAAGATTTGGCCACACAAAAGAAACCAAATGATAATCTAAATCAGAAGTTTCAGCTTATGGAGTCACAAAATATTAAGAATGATATTTTGTATCTAGGGGAAATGCAGAAGACTCATCAGTTGGAACTCAGAATCAAAGAATTGGAGAGTGAAACTCTAATGGCATCAACATTAGGAGAAGCTAAGGAGAATATTCAGGAGAACATGAATGAATCCATTACGAAAATCTAGCCATCAATTCAGATCATATTTGAACAATAGGAACTCATCCACAAGTGCAGAACAAAAATACAAGAAGAGAATGATTAACTCCATGAGAAGCCAAGCGAAGCTACTGATATGATCAAAGTTCTTAATTCAAAGAACAAGGAGTAGTTGGAAGAGATCCATATCTCAGAAAAGACTGCAACCATTTTTAAGATTAAGAAGTTGTTGTAGAAAAGTAATTTGTTCAACCATTTGCAGACCAAGTGTGAAGTATTGAATGTTATTTTTCAGAGGTTTCATAAGAAATTTAATGTTTTAAATCAGAAAGGACTATGAAGTATGGCTGGATTAGATGATAAATTGGTCAAGTTAGATTATTATTGCAAAAAGATATATACAATTGCTATAGAAAAATCAAAGTTTTCCAATATCAAAGGTCACATTACACGTAGAGATTTTCTTGAAGCTCTACAGTTTGATTTTATGATTCAATATCAAATCAAATAGTTATTTATTCAAAAAGCCAACTTTTGACAGATTCCCTGAGGTGGATAAAATCTTCAGAAATATGGTAAATATAGAGATCCCGAGTGAAGATCAATGGGATAAGTTTTGTGAAATTATTGAGTGAAAGAGAAATTTTGCAGCATGCCAACAGTGCATCCTCTCTTATGACCTATGCATTGGAGGTCCAAAGAAATCCAGATGTCAAGGCTACTCAACGTTGCCTCCTTGCAACCATGATGACCTCCTCCAGCCTACTTTTTGATTTACTGAATGTTTCCACAATTAATGTTATTGTCAAATATTTTCAAATACTAGCTCAGAAATTAATATAGAATTTAAATTTTTAGGTGTTTTTCCAAAGATATTTTAATATCAGCTTAGAAGTTATTATAGAAGTTAATATTGTAGGCAATCTGCCAGATGATATTTTAGTTCGGGCCCCATGTAGCAGAAATTGTCAAAATTCCATTTACTTTGTAGTTAATGCA
This sequence comes from Pinus albicaulis, assembly GCA_034641835.2. NCBI lineage: Eukaryota > Viridiplantae > Streptophyta > Pinopsida > Pinales > Pinaceae > Pinus > Pinus albicaulis. The sequence goes on along the minus strand of CM076576.1, from coordinate 745,756,933 downwards.
GATTTCCGACCTAGATTAGGGCAACCACCTTAGTTGTAATTAAATATTGCATGTATTTTGATTATCAAGGGTTGGACTTTGTTTAGACTCTACGTTTCTAGATTATTGTATTGGAGCTTTGTAACAACTTTGAGTTGGGCATCAATAATAAAAGCACATTCACAGGATCTTTGAGCTATGTGAATGGTGATGTTCTTTCTTTCATATTAATGTTTCTTTGTTTTTCCACACTGTATTTCAATTTCTCTGATTACAGAGCAGAAGTTTTAGATTAAGATATGATGAGAAAGCACCTTAAACCTGTCTATTTTTGTTATCTTAATGTTTTCCTTTGAAGTATAACTAAATAATTCTTAACTGCTCTTTAACTCTACTAAAATTGTTGTCTTTAAGGTTTTCCTCTGAAGTATAGTTAAATATTTCTTAAAAGCTCTTTAGCCTTACCAAGACTGACATATTTAAAGTTTTCCCTTGTGAAGTTTAGTTGAAGAATTCTTAATTGCTCTTTAGCTCTACTGACATTGTTGTCTTTAAGGTTTTCCTCTGAAGTATAGTTAAAGAATTCTTCAGTCCTCTTTAGCCTTACCAAAGCTGATATCTTTAAAGTTTCCCTTGTGAAGTTTAGTTAAAGAATTCTTAACTACTCTTTAGCTTCATGGAACTAATATTTTAAATGTTTTTCTTTGAAATTATGGTTAAAGAGTTCTTAAATCCTCTTTAGCCTTTACTTCCTGTCATACCGTATTCACAGTGCCAGTATGATCCATTTTATATAGTTAGCTTTCCCTGTGAATGACCTTGAAAAGTTGATACACAATTTGGCCCTTTTATTCACTCCATAGCCCAATGGATTAAACTTTCCATATTCTATCTGTCCAACCAACCAAATCAAACAAACTAAACAATCTCTATAACTAGCTCAACATCTACAACTATAACACTCAAGCTAAATCATAAATTATAAAATAGAGAAAGCCCTCTCCGAGTCTAGGAAGGCTAGGTCCTGGACTCCAAAGTGGTTTGATGTTGTCCTCTGCTACTTGCTCTTGCCAGTATTACAAATTACAAACGGCTAACATCATGCAACACGTGTGGAAAGATAGGGTTTCTAGTTGTTGAAGCTATATTCTCTCGGTTAACCTTGAATCAATCAATGTCATTAATTAAAACCTATGGTGAATGAGTTTTTTTTAACTATATGATAATTGATAATATATATGATATTTGATAATAGGAATTCCTTATGTTATTTATATATACTTATATGCAATGGACCCACTTGAATTTTTTTTTTGCATGATTAGCTTTTCCTATAATGAAGTACACGGACGTTTTGGTAATTAACGTTATGCTAATTCTTCTTGATTTGGTGTTGTTCCAACTTCACCAACTAGGTCAATAGATGAAATTTACTACAAATGGATTTATGGGGATATGTCCTATCTATTATGCATTTGGTATCGTTGTAATTTAAACAAATAACAATTGATACCTTAAATAATACGCATAGCTACACTATTCCAGATGAAGGATATAGACACACGAGAGTCAGAAATTAATTGTCTGTCTTATATTTATAACAATAAACTATAGTTTGAGTCGTAATAATTTGGCTTTCTTCAGAATTTACATATTACGTTACATTGGTGTGTAAAGGTTTGTTCGAGTATCATAGGTTTAAAAAAAACATTTTACGATTTTTATAGTGCCATTTTGACATGAGTATCATAGGTTTAAAAAAATATTTTACGATTTTTATAGGGCCATTTTTCACATACATATAAAATAGATTTTTAAAAATAATAATTTGATAATCATAAAAGTTAATAAATATTAAAAATACTTAATTTATTTTATATCATTTTTTTGAGATTTCACTATATAAGTAGTTCATGTATCATCATTTTTATGAGAAGTAATTGTAACTGATTAATTTCTCATTATTTTTGAATAGTATACTTAACACTCATTGCATGAAATGATGCTTATAGATGAATAACTTACTTAAAGTAGTTGAATCCCAAAAACATGATATGTAATATAATGCCTATCAAACACCTCAATACTTAAATACTTAATTGATGATATTATATTGTTAATCTTCAAAATAACATGAAAATAAACTAAATTCTAAATTTATTATATATATATATATATATATATATATATATATATATATATATATATTGAAAAACCAGTAATAATATTGTTAATTATGGATATTTATTCTCATTATACCATAAAGGTTTTTAATTTTTAATTTATAATTAGATTTTGTTCTAATATCATGCCTTACTACTTCCACATTTCCAAAAAGCTAACAAATATTAGTATGACACACATTTATATGCCATATAATTTAATTAAAAAGGAAGAAAGGGCATAATTATTTTGAAGATAAATCTCAAGCTTTTATTTATAAATATTACTAAAAATATTCTATAATATTTTATGGAGCTTAAATTCTCATCACTCAGTCAAATAATTTTTTATAATTAAATTAAATTTTTGAAAGATGTATTTCAAAAAAACATAAGAATTAGCTAAATTATAACTATTGTTATTATTATTATTAGAAATATTATTAGAAAATTCGATCTATGAATTAAACGTATAACCATTTTAAAATCATGTAAGAAGGTTATTAATCATGAAAATTAATTTTCACTTTATCGTCCAAATTTAATTGGTAAATAGGATTTGTTTCAATATCATGGGAATATCACTAATACCACATGTCCCAAAAAACCTTAACTCATGTTCATATAAAATATTTTTAAATTAATCAATTTAATTAAAATATTATAAAAGGTATAACTACTTTGTATATAAATCTCAACATTTGAAAATGAATCTCAACTTTTAAGACTATTATTAAGAATATTTTGTGGAGAAAAAATCCTAACATTTTATTTAAAATTTTTTATGGTTAAATTAAAATTTTGAAACTTTTTATTTAAAATAAAAATATGTCTAAAAAATTTACTTGCATTTAATAATTATTAATATTTAAAAATAAATTTTGAATGTAAAAATTCAAATTAGAATATCCCAATTAAACTAGTATTTTGGTATTTTAAGTGAATAAATTAATTTATCAAATAATAATAATAAAATATTTCATTTAATTTGATTAAATAACATTAATATATATGAAAGGTTATAATTTAATAAATAAAGCACTGGAAAGAGCGCAGGGCCAACTTTTGGAGAAATGCAAAGCGTTGTATTAGAAAGATTGGGGTGTGTACAAGGCACTCTATACAACCAAGGTTTTAATAACATAATAATTTCAAGAAAACTCGTCATTTTAAATTGGCTAACTATTACATATAAAGGATATAATTAAATAAAGAAAATATTGACACTATGGAAGGGTCAAGTTTTAGAGAAATAGTTTCAGCCGAGGGATTATATGCAACCAAGGTTTTTCATTGTGGAAGAGAAACTCCACAATGTGGAATAGCTATGTATATTGTGCAATAGCTGTGTATATTATGCAAAGGATTATATTGGAACACTAACCCTTTATGAAATATTTTTTGTTTTCATGAGTGATAGGTAATTAGTATATAACTATTTCGATATTATAGCTCGAATGGGCTAATTAAAGATATAGAAACGAAGGGGAAAAGTTTTTTTTTTTTTTTTTCAACTTTTCATTAATTTTGGAACTCTTTATATTTGGTGGAAGTTTAATGTTGTGAAAGTTTAAGGTAAATAGATGCAATGCAAAGATTTAGTTTAATAATTAAATATTTGGGTCTGCTTATCTTTCCCGTAATTATGGGATGTGATGAGTTTTTAGAGTGAGAATGGATTTTTTGAATTATCGTGTTGCTTGTTATTGTACATCTATTTAGTATATATTTAGATTAAAATACCTTTCAAACAAGGGGTGGTACAACGAAATGACTAATTCTAGGAGGGAGGGAGGAGTATGATGTGAACTAGATGAGGGAGGAGGAGGAGTATGATGTAGACTAGATGAGTCCCCAGGCTGCTGTATATGGTAGCCTATAGTAATTGGATTCACAGCTGTGCTCTAAATTATTACACAGCAAATGGCATTCTGGATTTAGGAATACTGTACTTTTCAAATGTGCGCGATTATAATAATAGCAAAAGCGATTTTTCTACTAGGAAACGCGTGGCTTTAAGAGCCAATCCTACGGCGGTTCAAGATCTGATCCATGATAGCAGCCTTAATAATAATTTTAATGATAGGCACAATGTAAGCGAGTAAAAGATTAAATTTGGATGCACTTTTCTTCCTTCAATTTAACTTCTAAAATGTCATAAAATAAAATATATATAAATAATTTTAATGTAACAAAATAAAATATATTTAAAGCGTCATCAAACCAACGATATATATAAAATCAATCGTTATGGGCGTGGCCAAGTCAGACTACAGCACGCAACAATATATGGCTAAAGTATAAAGTCTAATCAAATGGCAGGCAATCCTTAATCATTAGACGGCCGAGTCTACATCATTTTTAAACAATTCATTACAACAATATTTTAAGGTGTAAAAATTTAAATCTAAATATGAACATAAAATCATAATCAATATATACAGGCTAATAAATCTAAATCTAAATCATCCGAGGATAAATCATAATCAACTACATGACGTGATCCCAGACTAAGAGCTGCAACTTTAATCTAAATCTAAATCATTTTGCAAATCATAATCCTTTAGTGACAGCGAGTCGATTAAATTTTTCAATATAACTGAAAGGCGTAAGTGGACCCGATTATAATGCTGGTAAACCCATTCTCTTCCATGGGAAATAAAGTCACATACGCTAGAAGCACTATTTAACAATCGAACCCTCATTTGAATCTGCCCTCTCGAGATTTGAAGACCCAATTAAATCAATAACTTATCATTTGAAAGATACCTATTTGAAATCGGCAAAGGCCAATTAATGACATAATTTTGAGAAATATATGTTTAGGATAGCTAACCATTGCATATGTTGATTAATGCTACTATAAGTACAATGATGGGCAGCATATATAAACATCAAACTCTCAGCAAGATAATCACGTCAGGAAGCCATGAGCAACCTAAAGGCCTTAAACAAACAAAGGAAAGTTCTCTGAAATCTAAGTTGTGGGGTGGTGTCCAGCATTCCATGGATCACCGTCAGGATGCGGATTTTATTTTTTTTCAACCCAAGTGAGGGAGTAATTCTACCCTTGGTTGTAGTTTAGCCATGTTTCTTTTAAATGTTAATTCAGGGATTTCGCTACTTGTCTGGGGTGTGTCTGGGCATCTTCGGTACCATTTGCTCAGTGCAGGGGAAAAAAAGTGGGTGCGCAGCCAGTCCCCAGGATAGTTTTCACCTAAGATTTGTGAAGGCGAGAATGTGCGAAATGACATGTGAAAATATGAGTAAAATATTCACAGTCCTAGCAGTGGGGATCAAGTTTCTCTACACATGATTGGTTGTGAAAACAAAGAGTCTCTCACTAACAACATGACCAAAGTCGTCAGCTTGAAATTAACCAAATGAGATAGGGTAATTGGGTGGCTTGTTCCACTCTTGTAGATGCATTGGAGATCTGCATAGATGTATGGGACAGGTGGTTAAAAATATCTTCATCATTATAGGTGCCTCAATGGGGAAAACCTAATATAAAAAATTAGGATAATAATAATTTAATACAAAATTGAACAATTGAAGAGTAAAGAATAAATAAATTAAAGCTTGTTCTTTGGAGCTTGCATGCATTTACGCGTGTCTGATTTAAGTGCTGCGAAGCAATTTGTATCCCCATCCCAAGATTTTTCAAAGGAATTGATAAGTAGAGGCAGCGCCGGGTGGATGCAGAACAGAACAGAATGCCAAACTGAATCTTCACACGCAGGGGCAGGATGCCCCTTTGCTTCTCTCATCTTTGGTGCCTCCTGCTTTTATGCTGGTACTTTAATGAGGTCATGCGGATATGGTGCAGAGCAGAAGGACCCAAACTCTCCAAACGGATTGCTTGCAGCACACCCATGGTCGAGACCAGACAGCGTTACCGGAGTGATGGGCGCTCCCTCTGGGACCCGCCTCTCATGGAAAGCTGTAGTGGTTCCTTGGGGCAGCTCCTCCAGAACTAGTCTCTCTTGGAAAGCATTAGAGTTCCTTCTGTGATTTCCATTGAATGCTGCAGTATCCTGAACCTCATCTCTTAAAAGCGCAAGAGCGCAAGGTAGTAGCTGACATTAGGATGCTTTTTCCCTTGTAACGGTCAGGTAAAGCGCTCCTCACAGAACTAGCATTTCTTGGTTAAAAGACGTTAGAGCTTCCTTCACAGGTTATCGGGTTGTCATGAATATTTGCAGCCATCCACGAACCTCATCTCTTTCAGTGCAAAAACAGTGGCGGCCCCACGACATTACGATTCTTTTACACCTCTTACCTTTGCAAATATTTTGTTTGAGGAGTCAGAAGGACTAGCGAAATTTTTGATGCATAAATGCATGTTTGATACTCCGTTCCAAACATGTAAATCTTTCTCTTAAATACCTTAAACCCAAAACCTTTGTTTTAATGGAGTTAAACACGGTAACTAAAGTAAACAGATTATTCGGTGTTGTGAAATATAATTTTTTAAGATATTTTGACATGGGGCTCAACCTTAGTTACATGTCTCTCCTTATTTTAGAGAATACACTACCTATATACAATTGAATAAAGAATGGTCATTATACCTCTAAACGTTTTAGAAATAGAAAAAAAATTCATATACACTGCCAGCCAATTCACGGCGATATTGGGTTCTTTAGAGTAAGTATACAAATACTTGACAACTCAAAAATAGCCTTGTTGACCTTTTCTTCATTAAAATAGAAGCCATTTTGAAGAGATACAGAGTTTGAATTACGGAAATTAAACCCCAATTTGTGCAATGAAAGATGCCTTTGAAGGGTTTGCGGGATTTGTGCAATGAAGAATCATTACTAAAGTTTGGGTATGAATTTCTGCACCCATTGAAAAACAAAGAGGCGAGGTTAGATCCAACGCATGACATCTTATTTCACAAATGATGTAGCTTCCCATAATCATTTCGGTGCAAGACGTTACACATGTGTCAACGTATGAGCGTTTTGTTTTTGCAATGGAAATATATGCAGCCCCAGGCTCTTCCACTTCAGTGAAAGAATTTTACTATGTGACCAAGAAAATGATATTGAAAACACTTGAAGTCAATACGACTGAAATATAATCACAGTGGAAACTTGAGCATGTTTGAAAACTTCTACTTTATTCCAAAACCTGATGCCATGGCAACTTCAGAATATGGTACACCAAACCCAGTGGTGTTGTATTCAAATTTATTGTCACTCATGGCATACTTGTATTAACGGTTGAAAAACTGCATGTTTTTACAAAAATCACTCACAATGACTTCAAGTTTGAACTTCTGGCAGTCACAACACGACGGACCAAAAATATTTGAGTTTCCAACATTAAAAAATGTAAACACAACAAATTAAGCAAATCAAAAAATGAGGCCACATATATAGTTAGCTTACCTTAGTGACATCCTTCTTATCCACATAGCCTTTTCTTTTACATGACAAAAGCAACCTATGCAAAAAAGGAGAATTTTTAACAATTTATAAAAGCCAGTCTGATCATTTGTGGTAGAACCAAGCTAACATTATTTAAAAAGTTGAAATACAAACCTAATAGCACTGTATATAAATAAAACATAATCTCAGGAGCCAGGCATGTAGATCAATCTGGAAGAAAAATAACAGTGATTCCTGCATGGCTGAGGAGGAGCCATCTTTATCTGCCCCTATTATGAATGCTAGCATTCATACAATGATCCTGCAGAACACTTCAATGTACAAGCCACAACTACATCACTCTACCCAAATCTCTATACCATTCATACACAATCGTCTAGTTTCACAGAACACATTGCAAATATTCTGAACATGGTGCACCAACACTTGGCACAACAACTGTACATACCATGGGTGCTGCAATTCACTAGAAGGTATTGAAAGAAAACTAGAATTATAGCATTTAGAATCACTGGAGATTATAAAACCTGTATATGTTTACTAGTATATATATATGCATTCAATATTATAGAATTAATGTTAACGTAATCTAGATTGTAAATATATACAGCAAAATGGAACGACTAAAAACAACGTATATGGTTACACGGGAAAAGGCCAATGAGCATTAAAAATTTACTACAGCAAAAACTTATAACAAATTTTATTTTTTGATTTTATACGTATTTGATAAAGAAGAATAAAAAGTTTGGTTAAATTATCTATGGAAAATGTGAGGCTGGGACTAATGCTAACATCGTTGTACCGGTCACAGTCCCATGCACAACGAGGACTAATAATATTATAAATAAATTTAATTTAATTCTATTCATATAACATATTACAATTTAACAATATGTAAACTTTCTATAGTCTATTATTGAAAATCATATCACGTGATATAAAGTTATCTTGACCATCTTTACATTGAATTCAGATAGAAGAAATAGTTACACTTAACACACATGCATCTGTTTTGCTTTATTATAAGGGTAAAATATCACTACTGCATATGCACTGTAATATTTCTATAGTTTGAGTTTGGGACCTATTAAACCCCTGCTATGCTTATTGCTGGGACTCTTTCATACCTTACTTTGTCTTTAGGAATTTATAAATGATTTTAGTTATATATTTCATTGTGACCTCATATAATTCCTTTCATTTAGTTTATTGATATATATTATATAATATGGGTATTCTCTATCCTATTAGAAGAATTAATATGTGCAACCATTTAAATTAACCTTACTTGATATATTGTCTTTAATTAAATTTAGGTGGACAATGAACACTTGAAATATGATACATGTTTTTCATAAACATTGTGTATCTATACCCCAAACCTTGTCTTAAGCCTTAGACACTGTATAATTTTGAGTCTCGACACGATGTGGTTTCTTCACTTAACAATTCAAGAATGAGAAAATGACCTTGTTCATGAAATTCATGTTTGAGTACGTGTTGAGTTAGTCAAAGAGATCAATGGTCATGTGCTTGGAGGCAATATGACCAGGCTTCTTGCCTTTCTATTCACTTTTCCGTTCTTTATCTTTTTCATCATTGTGGATGTTTTCTCTATGGAAAATGATAATTTTGACCTTGACATTTTTTTAAGCCTTCCAAGTATACTAGCTATAGATATTTTTCCTATGATTTCTTCCGTATGTTTATGAATTTGCACTCCCATTGAATGTATTGACAAATGAAAGTAAAATACATACATATTCCCTATTTACAATAAGGTTTAATTGCCACCAGTTTCTTATACATTATTGTGACTTAGCTTTGTTCTAGTGTTTTTCCTTGCACATTATTAGAAGTTATTGTTCTTTTATCTAGTAGAAGACCATTTTCATAGTTTTTATTTATTTTCTAGTGGTTTATGGTTTTTTTTTGGTGGGATATTCAGGGTTTTAAAGATATTTTATGTAGGCATGATATGACCTCAACACTAATAATGTTATTAAAGGTCATAGGTACTAGAAGCGGTCTAAATTCTTATCAACAATAATTTTAAAAAAGCATATTTATTGGAAAATTCCAGACCATTATGGATATCTTCCTCAAAATAAAATGTGTACCAAATCACTTTAAAGCCTTTAATATTTGGATTTTAGAGCTAAATAGGTAATATATAAAAATCCTGAAAATAATAATAGCCCCCACTCACTCTCCAGTAACATGAAAAGAAGGGCAACAAATTGAAAACAGAGAGATGGCTTCAATTTTGGTCTTCTTTCTTTCTCCTTTTATGACCTCGATTAGGTGAGGACCTTCCAGGCTAAATTTGAAGTCCTTGTCAGATCCCTGCCCTTGAAATATGGCTCATCGAGGGTGGTATCTTCCTTGTGCGTGTGATTCCAACTCCAAATGGAAGGGGTTTGTCTCTACTATGTACGTTGCATTAGTATCACATATATCCACTTCACGATCTTACAGCACTGAAATTAGAACAAGGTAAATTCATTCCTTCTTATTGAAGCATTTATAGGGTGGGCTAAAGGGGTTGTTGGTAAAGGAATTACATCAATGGTAAAATACGGGAAAAAAATCATAATATGAATGGGCCTAACTTTCATTCTAGCTAAGAAATATCCAACATCCTTATTCTAGACTTAGAGGTATGGATTCATAAATTATATTAGCTCTTTTTATGTCCTTGCTTTTATAGCAATAGTAGTATTTCATATAATGAAATTTATGTAATGTCTGACTATTAACTGTTTTATAAGTTTCTATTTGAAATTTGACACAATTAATGTGTTTTTATAGTTCTATTTAAAGATGTACAAATTGAGCAGATATTAAAAAACTCTTGAATATATGACTAGATATTTGTCATGTAGTTCTATTTTAAACAAACTAATTAACACTTTTATTTTATATGTAATCTTATTTTCAAGCCATCATAGTGAGAGATGAAAGATAAATTAAACATAAGATAACTAAATAACATTTAAAAGTAAGCAGGATAGAAAATTGTTTTATGAAAAATTTATTACTTATTACAAAAGTTTATTTCTTTATTTCTTTGGATCATTAAAATAATAATTAAATATATATAAAATTAACATAATATAGTTTCTTTAATTTTAAATAATTAATTAATTATCAAAAATAATATGGTAATTAATTTACAATAAAAGCTAGAATATAGCAGGCAAAATAGTGAGCTATAACACAGTCTAAAGTGAGTAACCAGTGGCTCTGCTCAAGATAAAAGGTAACAAGGAAGCTTGATGAGGCTGACTCAAAATTTATCTAATTTATATCTAATCATCCACTCTGACACCTTTTCTTTCTTTTTCTTTTATGACTGATCATTCTTAATTGTGGATTAGGGATGGAACCCTTGCATGTTGTTGTTAAGGCTATAGGAGAGATCCTGCAATCCCAAGTGGAGGAAGACCATGAGAACACTTGCCCTGGTGGATCATGGAGTCCTAAGTCTGGTGAGAGCAGTGTCCTCATATTCTTTGCTTCTCCCCCTTGCCTTCCAACCTCCTCTTCTTCAGCTGAAAGGACTAAATATCATCCATGGGGAGTAGATTACATGGTTTCCATCTTTTTTTGGATTTTGTTTTACAGCATTTCTTTTTTCTTCTTTTGAGCTGAAAACATTGTACCAGGTATTCTCTTAAATTTACTTTGTTTAGATGGCAGTGCTTGACATGGAAGGATTTTCTCATAATCCCGAAGTGCAATAGAAATCACTTTGAGGTTGATTTGATTATTATTTCTGCATGTTATTTCTGGATTCTTCCCATAGGTGTGTATTAATTTTCTCCCCTGAAGGATTTGTTTCAGTAGCAGGTGTTTAAATCATAAATAAAATTATAATGAAATCATGTAGGAAGTTCAAAATAGTATTAAAATGTCAAGATCTTAATTTGTGATGTTGTCTTAGAGGAGGTTGAAATCAGGAACCAAAATAACCTCGTTGGTCTCCAGAACTCTTGGGCCCTGCTAAGCTTTTTGATAGTCTTCGTGAAAACAACCTAACTATGAAGAAACCCTTTTGAGCAAAGAATTGCCAGTCATTGCTAGTCCAAATAGGTAATACCTAGTATAGATCTCTTCAATGAAGACCACAGTCAACAAAATGGAAAATATTGGCAGTTATTGTGGCTGATATTGATCATCCAGAATTGGATGTGAGGATATTATGGAAAGAAATTCCTCTTCTCAAACCAAAAGCTTGCAGGGTATCCAAAGGTTGAAATAATTTCTTCAAATTCTTGCATGAATAGCATCACAGCAGGAGAAAACGGGAGTGAGGATAGCTTCTATTTCTCCCTGTGATAGAAAAGTTCAGACCACTGACTTATCACAAATATTGTAAAAGCAGAGGAAGAGTCCTCAGTTTTTTTTTATCTATATAAAGTCTGTCTGATAAAAGTAGGTATCTAACTTTATCTTCAAGGTCATATAAAGTTACACTGAGTCCATTGGCCTTTGATAAACATGATTTTCATTAAACAGATCTGGATCTAAAAGAGGAAGAAATCATAGAAACCTGTCTACAAGCATTGTTGTATAAATAACAGAGTCTGAGTCCAGATTTCATGATTTGTGTTGGGGCAAATGGTGAAGTGATCAGTCATGCATAGGTATACAAAAATGTTATGAACACCTTTCTGTACTCAATGGTGTGTTGACCAAGCATTTGAGACTATCAAGCTAGCAAATGGAGTCTTTTCATTCTCCCATTCATGAATCCAGAAATTTTGAATAATACTTTCATATCTTAATGATGATGGGAAGGTTTTCATATTTTCTTATATAAATCTCTTTAACTGGAACACAGCTATATTGTTTCAAATTATAACCTGCAACAACAAATCTGACTCCACAGTTTCTTAGTTAAGCCTTTTGACTGTTACACGTTCGATGAGTTGACCTATTTTATAGCTAGTTATTAGAGTTCATCCTAAACAGATTAATTGTAATGAACATAATAAATCAGTGTGAGTGTGGAAAACATTTCTAACATTCTCTGTCTTATTAAAAACAGTTTTGAATTATAAACTTCATTAAGCATAATACAATTGAAGAAAATTATAATATTGATATGAGATGAGAAACTATTTAATGAAAAATTAAACCCTTAATAAAATTTATTATTAAATATATATTAACATATTATAAATTAATTATTAAGCATATAAGTATCTGAGAAAAAAACAAAGTTGAATACTTAGAAATATTTTATATTCTTTGAATAATTGAAAATGAAAATATTATTTTTGAAAATAAATAAAAATGAAAACATCATATTATTTTGAAAGTATTAAAATAAAATATCCCTTATATATTATGTACGAGGGAAAGCGAAAATCTTATTCATTTGATTTTCTTAAAAATAATTTTCAATACAGATAATATGAAATTATATTCGTGTTTCATTTTTATATCATTTCTTTTATCAAATATTTATATTTATTTATTATACATTGAATATTTAGTATTTTATATAACTTAATTGATACGGTTGGATATATTAAATATTATTATAACTAACCACGTTTTCAGTAAAAGTAATATTATTTAGTATCTTTCGATAAATATATAAAAATAGATATTTATATTACATTTATAATGTGGTTGATATAAAATAATTATATCCACCTATATACATTAATTTATATCGATAAATAAATATATTATATATAATAATTTATTATATTAACAGAAATATATATATTATATATTAATAAAATATTAATATATTAAATATATAATTATGATTAAATCATAAATATTTTATATATATTAATAATATTATAATAATTATTAATAATATATATTAAAATTATTTATAATATATTTTCAATATTATTATTATTAATACATATATAAATTAACGAAATATATATAATATATATTAATAAAAATAATAATAATAATATAATAATTTAATATTTATTTATATATTAATAATAATAAAATGATTATATTATTAATAGGCCAAAAAGAACTAATAATATATTAATATTATTATATAATAATAATAATAAACATTATTAATATAATGTGAATATTTATTAATAATATATAGTATAATATTATAATATATATCAATATTATTAATAAATATTTAATCTTTATTTATAATGATTAATAAATAATATTATTAATATTACTAAATAAATATATAATATATATAATATACTAATTATATTTATGATATAAAAAAATAATAAAATATTATCTAATATTTAATATTTATTAGCATTAAGACAATTATTTATGCAATCAAATGATTAATTATTAACAAGTATGGTTGGCCATGGGTAAGTTTTAATATTGAAGATCATCATTTGTTAAATTAATGACATTGATCATGGATGACATTGATCAATTGTTGTGTTAAACAAAAATAATAAACCAACAGTTTAATATTATATTAAAGAATTAGGTAGAACCAGAAATAGTAACCAACAAATTATAAACCAAAGGAATTGGTGAACCAGAAATTCATTTAAACATTGAAATGATGGTATTACATCTACAAAAATGACGTTCGAACAAGACCTATTGATACTTTAGTTTAGCTATAGCTGATTTCAGGTAAACAATTACGGTATGTAGTGGTGAACAAGGAAAATCACTACCCCAAATTATAAGCAAGGAATTGGTGAACCCAAGGCATTGATTTAACGATGAGAAATTATGTTGAACCAAAGTCTGATTTGTTTCTTGAGAAAATTGTTCTCACAATGAGACATTTGATCATGGATGACATTGATTAATTATTCATATTATATGAACTAATAACTTAAGGGTTTAATATTATAAATAAAGATTGGTGCCCAAAGTGTTTGCATTCAATATTCAGACCATTGTTGTCACAATCTGGCGTTCAATACTTCTGTACTTTGCGTTTATTAACGATCATTATATTAGAACCATCTTTGTCAGATAAACATTGAACTATTGAATGACATTAGTCCCCATTATTCATATTATAAGCAAAAGAAGCCCGATAAACCCAAGGGTTTAAAATATTATAAACCAATTGAGTAGACAAGGAAAACCACCCAACAAAAATTCTCAACCAAGGGTGGTAGACGAAATTCATTTATTAACACTTGAGACAATTATTTGTCAAAATCAGCGTTGGACTAAATGACCATGGTTGTCCATGGATGATTTCATATTGAACAATTTGTTGGTAGATGACATTGATCAATTATTCATTATAAACCAAAAGAACTAATAAACCCAAGGGTTTAATATTATAAACCAAAGAAATTGGTGACAAAAGGAAAACCATTGCCAACAAATTAAACAAAAATTGGTGAACCCAAGGGAATTGATTTAAAAATTGAGACAATTGTTGTCTGTCATTGGATATTATGACCAACAATGTCTGTACATTTGAGAAAATATTTGTCAGAATGCGACATTTAGTCATGGATGACATTGATAGGTATTCTGTACAAACAAAAAGATCAAACCAACCCAGGGTTTATACCTATAAATAAAAGATTGGTGAACTGGAAAACTACTTACACCAGGCTATAAACCAAATGAATTAAATGAATAAGAAATTTACTAACCTTTAGACGTATTTGTCACAATGCGGCGTTAGACCAACTATGACCATGGTTAGCTATGATGGTCTATGCTGAGACAATGTTGTGAAATGTGACATTTGATCATGGATAGCATTATTCGATTAGCCTACTATATAAACGAAGAATTGTTGACGAGCTCATGCAAAAAATTACAAACTACAAAATTATTGAACTGAGGTGGTTAGCATTGGAACAATTTTCCCACAATGGTTAGGTGATTTTATATTGAACAATATTTGTCGAGAATCGACATTTCATCATGATTGACATTGATGAAGGTCATTATATTATAAACCAAAATATTTAATAAACCCAAAGGAGTTTAATAATATAAATAAAGAATTAGTGACAAGAAATTGATTTAACCATTGAATATTTTTAATGCAATAAAGCGTTAGACCCAACTAGTATGGATTTATGTAGGTGATTTCATGTGGACAATATTTATTAGAATGCAGAAGATTTAATCATGGTCATGATGATCGATTATTCATATTACCTGTAGATCTAATGGCTTAAAGGTTTAATATTACTCTAATAAAATTGGTGAACCCAAGGAATTGATTTAAACATTGAGACAATTGTTGTCACAATACAGTTGAAACCAACTACAATGCTGGTTGGCGGCCAGGTGATTTTATATTGAAGCAATATTTATTAGATCTGACATTGATACAGCAGATAAACAACAGATGATCCTATGTTAAAACCAAAGAAATAATAAACCGAAGTTTAATATTACAAATAAAGAATTGGTAGACCAAAGGGAAAACCATTACCAAAAACCTAAACCAAAATTGGTGACTTAGAGATGCAACAAATTACAAACCGGAATTAGACCAGAAATTTAGATTCTACCAACATTGAGACAATTGTTCCCATTAAGCGTTAGACCAACTATGACCATATGGTTGGCGTTAGGTGATGCCTAATGTTGAAGTTAATATTTATTAGTCATTTCATGGATGACGCTGTTAATTATTATTATATAACTTAATTTAATAAACCCAAAGGTTTAATATTCTAAACCGAAATTGGTGAACCCAAAGGAATTAATTTAAACATTGAATTAATTGTTGTCACAATCATGACGTTGAATTAATCAATAAAGAATTAAGTGAATAAAGGAATTAGTTCATAATTGAAATGAATTATTCATAAATAACAGTAATGAATTCTTCTTAATGGTTTTGTCATGGTCATTCATATTGAACGTATTTATTAGAATCTGATATTTAGATGTGGATGTATTTGATGATGCATATTCTCGTAAAAATTAATAAACCCAGGTTTAATATATATCGTGAAATTAAGTGAACCAAAAATTAGTTGTATTGGAACCGTTATTTATAAATACATTCGATACTTATAATGCCGTTGTATGGATGATTTTTATATTGAAACAATATTTTCAAAATCGACATTTGATCGTGGTGACATGATCAATTATTCTATAATAAAAGAAGCTAATAAACCCAAGGTTATGTACCTAAACCAAAGGAATTGGTGAACCCAAAGAAATTACAACAAGTATACAAATACAAGACAGTGAACCGAAGATTGATTTAAACATTGAGACAATTTTTCCCACAATTAGAAGCGTTGGACCAACATTATGTCTCGTTTGGCGTTGATCAATTTTCCATAATAGAGACAATATTTGCGCCGAGTCTAGACATTTCATCATGGATGACATTTGATCGATTATTCATATTATAAACCAAAGATTTAATAAACCTAAAGGTTTATCATTACTGTAATTGGTATTTAAGAGGAATTGATTTAAACATTGAGACAATTGTTTACAATGCGACGTTAGACCAGCTATACAAATATGATTTGTACTTAAAGACATTCATATTGAGACAATATTTGTGATGCAACATTTTAGTCAATTGACATTGATCGATTATTCACATATTATAAACCAAAAGATCTAATAAACCCAAGGGTTTAATATTATAAACAAAGTGGTAGAACGAAATTGATTTAAACATTAGAAGACGTTAACATATTGCAATCAAGCGTTAAACAACTAAATATGCTTTTCTAGTTGGCCATGGGTGATTTTAGATTGAAACAATATTTTTCAAGAATGCGACATTTGATACTGGATGACATTAGTGATTATTCATATTATAAACCAAAAATAAAAATAAGCCAAGGAACAATATTATAAACTTCAAAAGACCAAAGGTGAACCCAAAGGAAAACCATTCTTAAAAAATTATAAATAAAGATGTTGGTGAACTTGAGGAATTACCCAACAAATGCAACCACGGAATGACCCAAGGTGATTTAGCAACTGAAGACAATTATTACACAGTTGACTGGTTCAGATGCGCTACAGACCATTGGTTGGCGTTAGGTGATCCTATGTTGAGACAATATTTATTCCCGATCTGACATTTCATAAATGGATGACGATGATGATTATTTAATATTATAAACCAAAATATTTGTATTCAAGGTTTATTATAAACAAAAAATTAATTGAACCAAGAGATGATTTAAACGATGAGACAATTGTTGTCACAATGCGACAATTGGATAACTATTAGCCTACTTAGTTGTAGGTGATGCTATATTGAGACAATATTTATGAGAATCGTATTTGATCTGGATGACATTGATGATCAGATTATTCATATTATCAACCAGATCTAATAAACTGGTTTAATATTATAAACAATAGAAATTAGGTGAACCCAGGAAGTGGCGGTTAAACATTTGAGACAATTAGCATGATACACAAGTAAAGTTAATTAACTATGACATGGTTGGCGCAGGTGATTTATATTGAAACAATATTTGTCAAAAATCGACATTTGATGATGGATGACATTAGTAGATTATTATATTCTCGTAAAAGAACTAATAGCCCAAAGGTTTAATACTTCTATACAAACAAAAGATTACATGGTAGACGAAGATTACAACAAATTACAAAACCATAGGAATTAGTGAACCAAAGGGAATTAGTTTAAGCATTGAATAGATTACCACAATTAGTTGGACCGCTAAATATAGTTGTAGCGTTAGGTATTCATCATCAGACAATATTGTCAAGTCAATAGCTATCATAGTTGACATTAATTACAAATTCTGCTATAGCCATCTTCAACAAACCTAAGTTCATCTTATAATAAAGAATTCAACATGGATTGTAAAGGGAATTGATTTAAACATTGGAACAATTGTTCTTGCCACAATGTAGCGTTGAATCACTTCTGGTATGGTTATGGTGGTCTCATATTAGGAACAAATATTTACTTGGTAAGTGATCATGGGTGTAGAAATGATCAATTATTCATGTGTATTAGTCATCGGCAAGGTTTAATACTCTTCACCGACAAAGAAATTTAGGTGAACAAGGAATTGATTTAAAGCATTGAATAATTGTATTCCTAATCACATTAAACCAACTATGACTGGTGTGTAGGTGATTTTTAGATTAATTAATATTTGTCAAAAATATCGACATTTGATCATGGATGACATTTAAGTCAAATTCTTATAATAGCAAAAATTCGTAAACCAAGTTTAATGACATAAAACAAGATTACATTTAGACGGAAAAACTAATTTTAAAAAATTACAAACGAGAATTGGTGAACCCATTAGAAATTGATTTAAACAACGAGACATTTGTTATCACAATGTAATGATGACCAACTATGCCATGGTTAATGCTGATGATTTTATATTAAATGATATTGCGAAAATCGACATTTGATCATGGATGATGATCGATTATTCATATTATAAACCAAAAAGACTAATAGGCAAGAGTTTAATATTACACAAGATTAGGTAAGGAAAAGTATTTTGAAATTATAAACCAAGGAATTGGTGAACCCGAAAATTAGATTTAACTTATTGAGATATTGTTGTCACAATGATATTGGAACAATATTGATTAGAATGTGACATTTGATCATAGATGAAATTGATAAATTTATTCTATTACCGGCAAAAGAACTAATATAACTTGAAGGTTTTAATGCTATAAACCAATTAGGCGGAGCAAAGGCCATTTTAACAAATTTTAAACAATTTTGATTTTAATTTTAGATTTTTATATAACATCTAAGATAGATACTAATAAAATAAATAAAAAATACGATTAAATTATATCTTTATTATTTATATCTATAAATATTTTGATAAAATAAATAAATAATACATATATCTTTATTATTATTTAAGTTTTAAAATATGAACATTACTAAACACTTAAAAGTTGAGATAATAAATTATTATTCCTTTTATTATTTAAAGTTAAAAATATGAGCGTGTACCTATATTTATATATAAAATAAAAAAAAACCTAATTAAAATCTGTTTAATTTCTTGCCAAATGAAAAAATTATTTAGAAAAAAAAACTGTCACTAAAAATTATATTTAAAATTGAAATAAATATACATAAATTATCTCACTTATAAATTAATATGTATTTTATTTGGTTTATAATAAGAATTTTTAATTAAAATAACTATAATATAAAATAATTATTACATAAAAAGTAATAAACTAACTTAAAGTGTTATAAAAAATTATATTTTAATAACTGATAACAATAATCCTATTACAATATTTTAATAAATATTTTTAGACATTTTAAGTGTGTGAGAGACAATTGTGTGAGCACATAATGATTGTCCGTGGACATAGATTATTGTAAGAAGATTCTATTTTTATATAAATATTTTATGGTTTTTAGGAACGTAATAACACTATATTAATTTTTTATAACAATTACAATTTTAAAACTTAAATAAACTAAATATGAATCATTCAACATGATAAACAACTCTATCAACAAGAATCATATGAACCTAACTAAAATTACTTGAAGTCATTCAAGATACACAAACAGAATCCTTAATTAAAATATATACTAATAATATTTAATAATTTTTTATTTAAATTCTTTAATTTCGGCCCCAAATAAATTTATAGAGCAAAAGAATAAATGAATTATTAATTTTTATAATACTAGATTTTTATCATAATAACAAATTCGGTTTTCATTAAAGTTTTTATATAAAACTATATATATAGCAAATTCTTTTTATAATTTCAAAATTATAAGATAACCCAATATTAAAACCATTTTAGTAATTTCTTGTTAGATTAGGTGTATCCCTTCATAGATTATATATATATATATATATATATATATAAACTATTTTGAATTTAAATTGTATGACCTCATTTTATTTTTAAGTTATTAAAAAATAAATATTATATTCTAAATATATGAAATTATTTTTGTGTATAAATGAGTTAAAATGATACATTATCAAACCTTCATATACCTCTAAGTTATATCTTTGGGTTAACCTTTAGCATGTGATTTTCCATGACTTATTTTCCAAATTTAAGTAGGATATTAAAAAAATCGAATTTTAACGTTTATTGCAGTCACCTAGAAATTATAGACTGACCTTATTACTATCTTCCACCAACGCTTCATGATAGTGAGTGTAGTTTTGTTAAATGTCTGTAAAATTAAACCCCATTTCTATCTTTCTATTGTAAATTACCAACAATTAGGCAAAATAACACATATCCAAAATATGTTTAAATGAAGATGCCACAAAAGCGAGTTTTTAAATTTAAGAGAGTGGGCTTATATATTAAAAGAAAGAAATATGGTGGCAAAGGCGATAAAGTACACACAATAAACAAAGCAAAATATTTTGCTTTGGGATTAATGCTAAACCCAACGTGTTTAGGCGAGATGAAACAATAACACTGCCTCACAGCCCTTTCAGTTAAATTAAAATTTCAGAAGAAATCCTCAAAATTCTAAATTCTAAAACATTTAGGAAAAATCTAAATTAGAATAATAAACCATCAAAACCATTAAAATCTGAGTTACAAAATACAAAACATTAAGGTTTTAAAGCCGCTATGGTTAATATATTAATACTAAAACCTAGAGTTCTTTTACGGTTTCTTCCCAAACAACTCATAATATATTAACAATATTAAACGTGACAACATATTTGTATACAGTTTTAAGTTTGGGTTCAGTTTACCCAACTTGACATTTCACAATGGAAGTCTCCACCACAGTCAAATAAACATTACATATAAATTCTTACCTTTGGTGCAATCTGAGATAAAGGTAATCAGTCAGTGCAGTCGGCATTGGGAAGTCAGCTTTCTCTGAGATTTCTTAGCAGGTTGAACACCCTTCTTCCTTCTACGTTTTCCCCATAGTTCATTTCATTGATTCTAAACCTTAGTTTTCCTTTCCTCTATTCATGCACCAAGGCGTGATTCAAATGCGGCAATCACTTCGTGTTGCGGAGAATGTGATCAGATTACAACTGAATTCCTTTCAGTTACAAAGTGTGCAGCATCTACTGACCAATATTTCGTACACAGGTGCAATGAGGCAATGTGATGCGTACAGCGTATTTATGTGGGGCAAGTAAGCTATGAATCAAAAATCTCCCTAGTCATTATTCTGGTATTACTGAAAGCTTTGTAGTAATTTGTGCAGGGACATTTCAATGAATACAAGCCTTTATCACATCACAAAAATCACTTCATGTTTCTCAGCTCTGTTCCGCTGAAAAACTTAGTATGTGATTATCCATGACAAAAATATCTGCACCATCCAAACCGAGTCGAATCAAGACGAGTAACATTAAAATTAAAATTGGCTCAACGTCATTACCTGTAATTGAATGAAGGATCTAACTTTAGACTTCGCGTTGCAAGCCTCTTTTGCTTTGCCCATGACATTCACATTCTCCACTCCCAACGACAAGCTGGAAGTTCATAGTATTTGTATTTCAAATAGGTCTTTGGCCAGTAGAAATATCCTGAAAGCATAGAACGAGTTCCTCACATTCTTCTTGTAATCTCATGACTTCAAAGTGTACTCTTAGTTTTAGTGATGGACATTAGATATCTTGTTAGTGGTTTGTTATGATCTAATTCAAATATGAATTGATATCACCGGGATGTTACCTAATTTTTTTTTTTTAATTTAGTTTAGGATCTTGGGCGATTAGATATACTCATAGTTTCTTGATTTGGTATTGAAATTTATTCAGATATCTTATTCAAATTATTTAAATCTAAATTCCAAATATATTTTATAAGCACTATTCTTTATCTTGTTGAAATTATTTGAAATGTAGTCTATAGAAAGTGATAAACCACCTCAATTTGACCCAGAAGATCACACAATCTAGGTAACTTTCATGCTTTGGGTTCATCTTCAGACATTGGAAAGATTAGCCCATAATATATGTTGTAATGATTGTTACAATTAGATAGAATGATCTTAATTTTCTCGGCAACTGCAGGTGAAAAAGACAGCAGAGATCAACCCTTTCTTCATGGAGACGGGATAGTTGCCATAAATAATGGATCTAAACACCACATTCAATGCAATGATAATTTAGGTTCATCATATAGAATCAAAACAAGAGTACCAAAATACTAATGAAATATGAGAACATCGACAATTTATTAAGGTTTATGTAGTATGTGGAAATGCTTTGTCTTTAAGGCTGTGATGGTCGATAAATTCATCTATGGAGATCAAACCATAGAGAAACAATTGTCAAAAACCAATTCAACCACCTTCTTCTTACAATAGGAATAGAGTTTGATATTTGTCTAGTAAGGTTAACTGGGATCATCTCAGTTACCGGGATAAGTTTACAAAATATAGAGCTTAAATTGACACAGTATCTGTCGATAGATCTCAATATTATGTTCATGCTACTGTGAATATTCAAGCTATAATAGCAAGCTCCAATGCAGAAATGCATGTACATTTCTTGGCCTTCACCTGCATTCTTGCTTATTGGTGTGAATGGTCCCTTATTCCTCCAGGCCATTTCTCCAGTGAAAAGCAAAGCAGAGATCCAACCCTTTCTGCTATGACACGGATAGTCCACCAAAAATAATGGATCCTGAACTTGCCGTCAATAGAGCCGATAATTTACGGTTCATCATATAGAATCAAACAAGAGTACCAAAATACAAAGCAATGTGAACATCGCTCATTAGGTTTGTAGACCTGTCAATGCAAAATCACACATCATTTACAGAAACACATGAGGAAGGTCGTGAAATTAGCTCATCAGAGATCAAACCATAGAGAAACAATTGTCAAAACTGTTAGACCACCTTGCTGTCACTGTGAGGAATAGAGTTTTTATTTGTCTAGTAAGGTTCACCCGAGGTCCATCTAGTTACAGGATAAGTTTATGAAATAGAAGCTTAAATTGACCTAATATCTGTGATGAATCAAGGTCAAATCCCAAACAGGACCAGCGCGTGATATACATATAATGACATGAAATAAACGGAAATTTCATGTGCGAGACCAACCCAACAATCTGCCGCTTTGGTAGAGAATCCTAACCGGCCTTGAACTGCGATCTCCATTAAGCAGTCGCATTTTGTAAATATCGCTTTGCTGCTCACACACATTTCCTGGCCATTCGGGCGCGATGTAGCACAGGTGCAATCTGTCAGTGGAACTGGTAACCATGGGTGCAGCTCTTGGTTTGCATGTGGCCTTCTAGCATTCATTTCCATGACCTTTGGCCTCCGGTCTTGTGAGATCCTACCATATACACAAAGTGCCTGTCTGCTGACTTTCTGCTTCGTACTCTCAGGTAATCCATACTATCAACGAGATCCCCCCCGATTTCCTTCCGCTCTCTCAAACCATGAATGGTCGCGACGGGGAAGAAAACAATCTTCCGTCGGAGCGGGAATCTATACCTGGACAGACACGATCCAGTGTAAGAGCAACTGACAGTGTAAACGCTTATTGAATGTCCACAGTGGCTACAACCCCGTCCCCCTCCTCAGCATTCACGAGCATGAGGCGGGTCAGTCCTTCATGATGTATACCCGGTTCAATTTGGAAGATTTAATGTTTTGGTTTCCTTCTAGTTGTTAATCTTGATAGGTAGCGATTAATGAATGCTTTGTTAAATTTTTAAAATAAAATTTGTAAAAAATTAATTTGAAATCAGTTTAAACCACCCATTGATTTGGTGAATATAAAGTTAGTGAGGTGGAATTTCATCATGGATTCCAATTGAGCAGGCTTGTTCTCAAGCATCTTTAGTCCGGCCATCGGATCAAAAAAATTAATTAGCCTAATCACAAAAGAGCCTACTCCGTGGGGATGCGCTATCAGCGTAATCCATCAAATGCGACTTACAAACACAAAATATAAAACATAGCAAACCCTATTTCGTGTGGTACCCGTTCCATAGCTGTGATTATTGGGCAGGACTTTACAACATGCAGGCAAGCTCGGAGAATGTTAACAAATATTCTCAAGTGACAGATACCACAGTTGCGTGTGTGGAAGTATGCAGCCCACATGAGAAATCATTAAAATATGAGGTCTGGCAAGGTAGAGAGTTCTATAACTTGTTGCATTTATTTTAACATTTCTCTGTTCCCTTGTTTTATTATATAAGGTCCTTCCAATTTTCTTTTTGTCTTTAGTTGGGGTTCTATATTATGTTTACTTTCGTTCATATTTTTCAATGTTTATCATATTTAACTTTTGTAGTTTTGACTTTTTCTTTACGACAGTGCTTTAACAACTTTTTCCGTTTCTATCTTTAATGAATATATATATTATTGTTTAAAAGCTTTGATCGAACTAAATTTTATGTTTCGATGACATCTAAATGCAGAAACGGAGTCAAATCGAACATCGAAGGCGCTTTGATCTGGTCATAACAAAAAAATTGCAAAGTTTCCATGGTTTAAATACTAATATTATTTTGATAATATTTTAATTTACTTTTTCTGCAATGTAATTAGTTATTTGATTAAACATATTATTGGCCATTTTATTGATTAACAATGGATTTACAGATCTCATCATGAATACATAGGTTGGTTACCTAAAGCAGTAGGGGTTCTTTCGTGCTTTTTGTACTCTTGGGTTTGCAAATTCATAATAAAATTCAAAACGGTAAAAAGTGTTTTGTTAAAATACATAAAGATACTGGTTCTATAAAATTAATGAACGCAAATTTATAACAGATGCTAAAACAAAATTCTAGTCCATCTACTTAGCAATAGAACAAGTGAACTGTGGACTGATTTAAAGAAGATTCTATTAAACCTTCCACAACCCAGATCCATCGCAGTTATTTTCTTGCTAGAGAATAAATTTGATTCTACAACATCACTTCTTGCTCTGCTTAAAATTTTGCTTCGTGGTGAAAATCTCATCGGTTGGTTTTGGTTAAAAAAATCTACGGTTGGAGGCATTAGTCGTAAAAATAGACTCAACTGATACATTAATGTAAAACTAATAATAGCAATTAATAAGTGCAGTTTTACTAAATCAATATAACCTTTTATTTGAAGAAAGTGGAAACATAATAATTCTGCAGTATTTAGAAAAGTAGTTTTAGCAATGCTTATAGACTGAAAAAAATCATAATGTTATAGTGTTTGAATCATTTTTTGATAATAAATAAATTAACACTATTCTGGAATCGCTAATCCGCAAAATTTCTGAAGTTTGATAATAATATTTCATATTTTGAAACTTTATGCCGAATTTCTTAATAATGACAATATTTGAGCCAATATGATTATTTTCAAAAATGGTATGATTTTTATTATATGTTGTACCTAATAAATGATAATTGTTTGTTAATATTTAATGACCTTTCAAACACATTTCACATTCTTAATCATGTCTTCAATAATTATAACCTACAACTATTTAATACCTCATTCTTAAATGTCTCACAATAATAACAATGCTTCACACAAGTAAAACTAGAAGCCATATTCATTGATACATTCATACAACCACTTTAGTAACACAAAGTTACAGCTATTGGGGAATTTTTGGAAAACAATTTGCAACTATTACAATCTCTAGCCACTAAGCAATTTTATCAAATAGTTTGCAAAAATACAAAATCTATAACCATTGACCTTTAACAAATATTTTGCAAAAAGCATGCACTCTAAAACCATTGAAGCATTTAATTAACAATTTGCAATATAACTGATCTACCATTAGAGCATTTTAACAAATAGTTAGCAGACATCAAATATTACATAAATATGTTTAAACTATCAAAGAGACAATAAAACTAGAATTTAGAAAATAGCATGAATCTAATTAAAATAATAATAGTAATGAAAATCTTTTAAAACAACACAGTCTTCATCCTACGGAAACAAAAATAAAAAAAATAATTGAATTAGATAAGTCAAGAACTTATTTGGGAATCAAAAAAGTACTAAGTTTACAGCAATAAATATAATTATGAATTACTGATGTGGGATAGATACAGTATCCAAAAACTCCTAAGGATACAGTGCAGAAAACAAAACTTGGGATCTCATTTTACCCACTTTTATTAAAACACATGAGTCCAAATTTTATATACAAATCTACATGAAAGTACAACCCAACATTATGCTACTATACAGATTTTTTCATTAAATTTAAGTTTACTATATGAATTCCACTGACTCATTGCTCATTTTTAACATCTAAAAAGTTCTTTTCAATTTTTTTTTTTAACATTTCTCTATCTTGAGAATTATTTAACTTTTACATTCTTTCTTGCTCTCTTACAAACCATACATGAATTCTGTACATAGAATAATTTGCTTTAGTAATACTTTTTACTAACATATCATTATTATAATAATATTACATACAAAAGTTGAAATTCTTCTCTCTCTTCACCTGCTACTCAGATATAATATAGATGCAATAAAGTTTTATGATTTTTATCTATATCATATTCAAATGTCATGAGCACTATTTTAAAACATTATCAAATTTCTATATTCTTTAATGTGGTCATTAATCATGCATATGTATATTGTAGTCTGCAAAGTTTAATTAGGAAGTCAGGCTTGGGATAAATTTCCCACCACCATACCATACCTATACTTCTTTTGCTTCCATTAATGCAACCCGTGGAGTCATTTATTCCCTCTTTAATCCCTTGTAACATCCCCGACTAACCTGGAAAGGTATGAGTTAAATTTTTTTTTAACATTTAAACCAATTTACTTTCCATATTCCTTTAATTACTAATTAGACAAACCATCATAAGTACTGGTGGAAACTTTAGGGATAACTGAAGGCGGAGGAAGATTATATAATCCAGTGATATATATACAATTTTTTCCAATTATTAATTTCCCATACTAAATCATACATATATTTTAACAACATTATTCTCATGCATATACAAATAAGCGACTAAATCATAAACAATAAACAATACACATAATATCACACAGAACCTAATATTTACAGTGAAACCCTTTCGGGGAGAAAAATACCTGTAACATTATTTATGAATTTTATTGTTCAATAAATTGCTCATTTCAACCAACACCGTGAGATTATCAGATGGAGACTTGACCTCATCTTTAATATTCCAACACCCATGGCTAGGAGAATCGATACTACGATGTTCAGAAAGGATATATGGATCTGACCCCATCATGAAGACCACAGATCAACGATCTCAGCCCTTCTATAGTCCTATCAGCAACATTTTATAGAAATTGTTTCTTTCATTGATTCTTCTCTCTCTCATGATCCATTTCTCATAAGCCTTCTGTGGTTCTCCTTTCATCATTTTCAAAGCTGGATCAAGACAACATGCTCGATAATGCAATCAGCTTCTTGTACATGCTCGAGTAGAAAGTCCTCAGCTCCAAATCAAATAAAACAAATTCACAACATGTTCTCTCTAATATTCAAAAATGTAAAAACACATAAAATTTGAATAAAATCACACCCTTACAAAAAATAGGGTATTTATAATACAAATATGTTCATTACATGGGATATGTGCTAATGCATAAATATTTCCAAAAGTGAGAGATCCTGTATACCCATTGTATACAAAAAATTTCCAACTCAAACTCCACAGCAACTTCAATTTTGATCTATTTTTGTAACATGCTTCCAATCAACATATGTGTTAATCACCTGCGTTAAATAATATATGCTATACTAAGGTCACAGCTGTCATATCACCTTCCTCTCACACAACTAAAATGTAACTCAATTAACCTTGTCCTAATACGGAGTTAAGTATAAAAAACATCTAACAAAAATTGGAAGAAACCGAACTAGGATGACATGAAAAATTTGGAAAAATTATCCTGGTCACTACCATTATTTCTATTCACATTATGAGGACATTTCAAACTACATTTCTACGTTTTCAAGAAATTCTAGAAACCTCTAGCATTTTAAAATATATTTTCCTTACGAACAACACTACGAATGAGAAAGTGTTGTGAGCTCCCTCGATCGCTCCCATAACATAGTCTCTATAGTGAGCCCCTCTCAGCTTCTCCAAATAATTACATTTAAATATTCAGCTGCTCTATGAGGCTATGGGAATGAGATTATGTGGCTAAAAGCGAGAAAATATCATTACTTGCCAATTCAAAACCTTTACCACTAGTTGGATTCTCTTCCCTCACTCTCTGACCGCATGCCTCAAATGCTAACACTGCCCTCTCGGACATAAAACTAGATAAAATATTGCCTCTCCCAAGTGTCCTTTCAAAGTTTACCTATAAGGGAAAACAAACAAAGGTTGTCAGTAGCATAATAATTCTCACTCTCTATCGAGCTACCGAAGAGCGCAACACATGTGAACATACACAAATGTTTGTGAAACTACTATAACTAAATATCATCATGAAGCCATCACACTTACCTAAAATTTCATCTCTTGAAATGAAATCATGAATACCTGGAATGAATGCTTAGTTGACCATCAAGAGTGTGCCATAATCCATCACATGTGATGTATAATGACTTCAGCTAGCTCAACACAACATGCATGTGAGAAATTCACATGCCACTACTTCCGCCTCCTCCATGACCATCATTCTCTGGCTATAATATTCATCAGTCTTCATCATCATGGGGCCAACATTAATTATGAGATACCAACTGTATGACATGTATTTATTTGACTAAATTCCAACTTGACGGGATACAATAACATCACATATTTGCCATGACAAGTACCATGACCCTATTGACATCAATTCTGACACAACAATTCAACAAACTCCCCTTTTCCATTGATAACCAACTTCAACATGCCAAAGGCAGTCCATACATGACACTTATTTGTACATTCACACTATACACCCCAACATCTAAATGGAAAAGATTAAATACCTGAATAGGTATTAAATTGAGGCCATACAAATTGCACTCCTACCTGGATGGAAATATGATGCGCTAAGAAAATCATCCATATACTCAAAAAGAAACCGCCAAAAGCATCATGTTACCCAACACAGGCAGATAACATGTGCATCATCAATACCATATGGAAACTATGACATCATCAAGTATAGCAACAGCAAGCACATGAAAATCAATGAATGACTCTACGATATAGAAAAAATGTACAGAGAAATACACAAAATCTATACACCAAATACACAATATGCTGCAAAAATGCTATGTAATCTCGTGGGTAGAACACCAGCACATACTTATACAATATAAAGGCACCAACACAAACCCTCAGCATATAGCATGTGCCATGTAACCAAATAAATAGAACAAATAATGCTCCCACAAGAACACAACACCGCATCTCCAAAACAAATTACAGTGCAGGGTTGAAATGACTGTAACCATGACAAATTCTATTTTGAAAAATGAAGGATGATGGGTAAGACTCCGAGATGACCATGACTCAAATTACATATCGACAGTAGATACACCTATGACTGTAGAAAACGACATAAGACCTATTTTACAACCTCTGGCCTCATGACTCACAGCTATATGACCCAAAATATAATACAATACAAAGATATGGCTCATAATCCATAGCGTATATCAATAAATAAATGGCACCTGATGATCATCTCTGAATATTATTCAAATAAATAATTCATCATGCTTATTAATCATCATTAAGCCCATACATGTAACTACAAAATGACTCTAAAGACTCCTCCACATAACAATCCTATCACCACCAGTATTCAACATAATATCATTGGACTCAATACCAATATGGTAGAAACAATAACAAATACATTATTGTGTCATATAACAACTATACATGGCTCATCCATGCACAAGTCATCCCAGCCTCCTGAGTTATGATCTGATCTGCTGCATGGATGCATATTTTCCTGGTCTTGGCTAGAAACCAAATCCATATGTCTTGCTTCAAAGTGTAATATTTTCACTGCAAGAAGAAAAACATATAAATATTTCATAATATCCCACATTGAGTTAGAATATGGCACACATGGATGCAATTCAGGATGAAAAGGAATATTGAGTTAAGCCCAATATACGGTTGAGTCATTACATGGGATTCAGCTTTGGATTTCTTTCTCCTATGTTTAATAAGGATTATATCTACTCTTTAGCTACCGATATAAAATATACACTTATTATTATGTAAAGGCTTTAATGGTTGCATTTATCTCATTATTATTTATCTGGACATATATTTGGTTATAGGTAGTTTATATGAAATATCCTTGGTCCTTTGGATCTCTTTTATAATTTTGCCTTTAACTAAATGAAAAAATGAATGAAATCCTTCATTTGTGTTTATGAAACTATTTTGGGAAGATTAGTCTTTCTGTTAGACATAAATAAGTTTTCATATCCCTTTTGTTGATATATGTATTCATGACTTGTAGGTTGCATTTTAAGTGTTTGAGAGAATCGAGTCTCAGTTAGGAAGTTTAGATTGATAATAGTTCAAGTTTTGGTTTATAAGATTTTTTATTATTTCACTCTGTTCATGGAAGTTTCTTTGAGTTCTGGCCACAGTTGATCCATCCCTAACGTTTAGGAATTGAATTGCTAACATAGAGTAGGCTACAAAGTCCCTGTTTGTTGCAAGGAAGACCCATAAGATTTGTGAGCATTATAGTCACTTGCATGCACGGGCAGGTGAGGTCTGGATGGGTGAAAAGACATTTATCTCAGGTTTGTACTGGAGGGTTGGGTTCTCTCGGGTCTTGTAACACTTGAGGAAGTGATCAAGTTTCAATTTGTCGACTCCATTTCCATAGGTCGTATGGATCTTCTAAATTATTCTTATATTGTATTATAGCATGTGTTCCCCCAGAAAGCAATTTAAATAAAGAATTATATATGGGAGAGACCATTATATTTCTGTACACTACATAAATGGTACTAATATTCTTGGTGAAATTTTATATATTCAAGGAACTTGGAGGAACATAATAAGAACTACAAATGATGGTGCAAAACTCTACAAAGTACATAAAACTCTATAACAAACTCAATAAGTGTGGTTTTACAGAGGCCCGGATACAAAATTTACCCCATATACATTTCACAAAAATTGTATAAGTGACCATGATAATTAAAACTATGGAATTTTTTTCACTTTAATACTATATTTAATCCTTCGATCCTTCTTGTGAGTTTTGGAGAGCACTATAATCTTTTATGGGGGTTCTCAGAGATATCGGTGTCACATAACTTCCCCATAAAAGAAAGAAAAGGCTTTCAAATGAATGAAATTCCAATGAGTGTAACTTGACAACTAAAGCAGAAAACTGTTTAGCTAGTATTAAAAATTCTAAGATCAAAGAATTTGTGTTGGCACTAATGCATCATCAGAGGAGTGGGAAGAGTATTGATACTAGTATGCCAAAGTGAAATCTCTTACGAACCCAAAGATATTCCAAAGGAACATCACTAGGGATAATTTGATTGGATTTAGATTTGGTAGTGGTGGACATTGAAGGTTTGTTACATACTAAAAAATAATTTTGTGTTATTCAAAACATAATGAAAAGCCTAGTTTAGTGCATGACAACTAGGTGCCGAGGAAAACATTTTAGGTGGATTTGATTTTATTAAAGACTTTAAAGAAGAAAATTGTCTAGTTAGTCCTTTAGATGAAAGAACATCACTATACAAGCCTATGCTTCAGCAGATTTAAATTTTGAAGTCCAAGTTAAAGAGTTATAAGGTCTGATATCCTGTTTTATACCCAATAGAAAATGAACTTTTAATGGATAATAAAACTAATCAGAACAATAAAGACATTTATTCATAGGAAAAATACAACCCTAAATAAAGTGTCACTGAACAATTAGCGATGAAATTCAAAAAAGACCTTATGTTGCTCATCCTGGATGTTAGAAATTATTTTATGCAAGAAGGTTATTTATGAACAATTAGGGAAGTACATCAACAGAATATGTAACCAGTAAGATGTGTAGCTAAGTGCAGAATACATAAATTGAGTTGAACACTCATATCAGTTTGTGGTTTATTCTTCACTCTTATTCAAAGTAAAATAGGTGTTATATATTTTTGTAATAGTTCTAAACTAGAAAATGAATTGATCTCATCATTGCAAATGAAATAAATTAATTAAGTACGCTGTAGTCTATGTAAATACATGTAACCTTTTAGAATGAAAATAACATGTAATCTATTACTTTTATTCATAGTTTAAAAATTAATAATTTTATTGTGGTCAAGTTCCCATAATGGATTTTGGAATACACTTTTATTGGTTGAGCATGATACTACAATTGGGTACATACCTATTTACATGGTATACAGAGTGATTATTAGATATTGAGGGATAACAACATGAGAATACATATACTAGTAATAAAATACGTAATGGGAGAATATACTATTTGAATTCATATGTAATATTTATCCACAAATCATTGACAATGGGTCAACAAGTATTTCACAGGAAAAGTTTATATTTTATTAATTGGATATTAGGAAAGGATAAAAATTAGTATTAGGATGAATATATTATGGCATAAATGAAAATAATCTTGTTAAAAATCTCGGGTATAAAGAGATGAACAAATGATACATATGAATTTCAGTGTCAGGAAAGACAAATAATGCTACATGAAAAGGACATGTTAAATTTTAGAGGTATCAGAATGATGTATGTAAGTAGAAGCAGAATAGAACTTTGTGTCAGGAGAAATGTACAAAATTAAACTATGATATTAGGTTATGAAATTATTAGGAAAAATTTAGACAATTATGATATATAAATAAATGTACATAGTCCAAAATATTATAACTAAGAGGGGATGTGAAATGTAAACAAAATAATATATATATATATATATATATATATATATATATATATATATATATATAATTCATTCTATTAGGTGATATTGTTTAACGTATTAACTTACTGTTTAATAAAATTTATGATGTGGAAAAGGTAGAAACCAAATGAGGTTCTTGGTAAAAGCTTAAAGAAAGCAATGTTGCAAAGTTGATTATATTAAGGATTAATGTTGAGTGGAAGCAACAATTGAAGAGGACCTTCAGGAAGCAAATTTTCATGCAAGAATCGCTTTGGTGTATTCTGGAAGCAGACAATGAGTTTACAGAAAATCTCTTTTAGGTTGTGTAATATTTTTTTTACATGTTTAGGATTATTTAGATAGGTTTAGATTGTTTCTTTTTTTTTATATTTTTTTAGTTATTAATTTATGCAAATCATGGAATTATGGGAAAAATATTCAAAGGTAATATTGGACCAGGTAGTTGAAGGTTTTATACTCATCCTTGGAAGACAAAGCTCTTAATTTGGGAAGAGAGGCATTAATATCAGGAAACCAGAAAGCAAGAAAAAAGAAAGAAAGAAAAACGTGAGACAGGGCAACAAAGGAAAAGCATCTGCTGCCTGCTGATAAGTGTTCTTCCAGTTGTTCGTGTGAGAACCAGTGAGAATGGTGGGAGAAATAGACATGGATAAAGGAAATATCTTCTAGGTTCAGTGGATTAGAAGTGCTTATATCCTTGAAATGAAAATATCATTTGGAAAAGAGGCAAAGTATCAAGGAAGAGCCAGAAAGCAAAAAGAAAATGAAAAAACAGGACAAAGACGCACCAGGGAGAGAAAAGTATTACTGCAGTGGGTGTTTCTTACAGGCTGTTGGTGAACCAGTGAATACAATGGATAAGGCTGGACTAGAGGCTAACATTAGAGATCTAAAATTATTACTATGAATGGCACAGATTCAGAAAGTGGGGGAGATTATGACATATAATCATAGACTCAACATTTGGATCATGCAATGCTTTTCTGAACATTCTGTGGGGGTTATTTCAACACATTTAAGTGACTTGTTCAATCATTGAACTAGATTACTATTCTTAAATATTAGTAAAAAATTTTATACACCTCAGTGTGGAAAGACAAACTTGTGGTTAATAAATACTATAATTTCTTTTAATAAAATATAACTAGAATCTTTAATTCATGGTATTTTAGCAAATAAACTATTCATATACTGGAAAATGAAGACATCTTAGAAGAAATAGCTAAATATACTAGAAAACACATGTACACACAAAAATACATTGAATATAGTTAAGAAACCGTATATATTAATGGTTATAGGATATTCTGAACAAAACTAACAGATGAAGTTACATTACCAAACCCTTAATTTATTTTTATTTGACAAAAGTTAAATACAAATAATAAAATTTAATACGTAGTGTTGATAAAAATCGTAACGCGCTGAATAAAATAAAATTAATGAAAATACAAATTAGTGACTATCGTATCAAAATAAATTATTTAATATTAAAGTAGCTATTTAAAATAATCACAAGTACGATTTATTACAAATGGAAAATATCACAAAATTAACAAACATACAGTATTAACAAGGATATTACATAACAATCACAGTAATTATTTTGTTTTAAACACATTGTCAAAATTTTATAAATGAACACGAGGAAGCTAAAAAGGCTTTCCAGATGAAGAAAATTAGAAGCTCGTATGAATGGTTTCATTAAAGATCCAAGAAGTTAAAGTGCTCATCATATATACTAATAAATATAGATAAACGGACCATAGAAGAAAACATATAGAAAATAAAAACAGATCGTTGATTTTATATGATTTTTCAATTGAAACAAAAACAACAAGAAGGTTAGTCGAACTGAAGGTTCAAAAACCTCATCGTAAAATAACGACAACTTACTTAATTTACTACCAAACTTCCGAGCTGATAATATAGTATCGACACAACCGCGCGATGCTTCATTGAGGTATAAAAAGACATTCTTTAAAAAAAAAAAAACCTTCACAAAAAAACACCAAGAATATTATCACTAAACAGATGCTGGTGGAAGAATAAAATGCTTTCAACATGGTGTAACCTTGATTCAAATCCTAAGTTGAGGTTGGCCGAATATCTCAATTCTATATGAAGCAAATTAAGTAATGCAATTGTATTCAAAAACATTAAGAAGGCTAAAAGGATTATTTTAATGAAACCTAAGTAGAAGTACTGAAATACACCTACTACAATGATAGTATCCTGATGAATTCTTTGGTGCTGCCTATTTCCTCCCTTCAATGCAATCATCTATCAAATAGAAAAGGTAGATTATATTACCAATTTCAAACAAAACTATGAGCAATGAAAAGACCCTCAATAACATGCTCACTGCTATAAAAATGAAAATAAAACAGATATGAGTTCTTTCATCTCCCCAGCCTGAGTCCATAGCCAGTTTTCACAGTTTACAATCCTCTAGAAATGGAGGACTAATTTTATAAATGGTTGGACAGTGAGGGTGAGAACTGATTACTAACCACTCCTTACCCAGCCTTGTGAGAACGCTGGACAATCCCTGGGACAGAATCCCCTGGAATCATTGACAGCAGGCAAACTCACTATAACTAAACTGCAGACCTTCAACTCCTTGGACCTAACTAATTAACCTTAAGAAAGCATATCCCATTTCAGTTTCACATTAAGATAAAAAAATATAATAGCAAAGGACTACAATCTAATTGTAACCATTAATGAAAATCTATCCTTACTTCAGTTAAGTTGCAGAAACACAGCCTAGCAATAATACTTATACCATCATAAAAGAACTTATGTTAAAACAACTCTTCTGGCCATTTTGCAGGTAAATAATATTATTTCTCACTTGAGTTAAATAATATGTTAAATAAATAATATGGCAGTTATTAATAAATAAAAATATGTTAATACATATATAAGTATAGTATTACTAAAAAAAGGACAAACATACATACAATATAGTTATGAAATCAATAGAAGTAGTTGGCTTTTTCCATGTGAAAGGTAAAACCTTGCCTGGTTGCAATATTCAACATCATCTTAAAACAAAACTCTTTAAAAATAACATTGAGTGGTTTAATATTTTTCCTTCCTAGTAGTATTTATAAATAATACATTGTATCATACTTTTAATTTTTAATTTCACCTCATTTTTTTTTAATTTCCATATAATTTTTTTAAACAAATAGTATTACATAAACAGTAGCGGCCATCATTTTCATAGAAAATAGTACAAATATTAATTTATACATTTTTAAATTATAATTTTTGAAAATTCTAAATAGTTTGAGAAACATAAAATTTTAATCACTTTCTAATTTCAATATACGGAAAATAAAATTTTATATATTTACAGCATAGTAACTAATTACTTTAATATATAAAAAATAATCCACCCAATTTTTTTAAAATATATGACCAGCTACTATGTAAGCACTTGTATCTCATAATCATTTAACTATGGTCTGGTTACATGTAGGACTCATTTTAGTAATGAAATGTTAATTTTGATACTAACTTTATATATTTTACCAGACTTATGTTACCTTTAAATACAATTCATTATTACCTTTATATTAAGAATTACTGTCTATGTATATATTATTGATCTATTCATGATGCAATTGTTTTGGATATATTTAAATAAATATGACTTCTGCACAACCATATGATGTTTGTGGCTAAGTGTTTATTTGTACTATTTAATTAAATAGATTCAATTAGAATGTTCATTTTAGTCATCTGGATATTATAATTTTTCACTTTAAATTTTTTGGAAATAATGATTTTCTGTATTTGGGCAAAGCCTTTTATTGTGCCTATTTTAAGAATGGGGATAAAAATTTCCACCTCTATTTACCTGAATATCCAGTTACTTGTTTTGTACTTCAAATTTATGGGATAATTTTGAAATTGATAGTGAATAAACAAAGGAAAGGTTGTTCAGTTTTGGAGGCTGAGGCTACTTATGATAGTGTCTCTTGGATCATTATAACAGTGTCTAGCCATGATGGTCTTTTTATTTCTTGCAATTTATTAAAGCTTTCTAGTTGTCCCTAAAATTCTATTGAACTCTTGGTGATCATGAAAATGCAAATACTGGTGAGATAATGGTTCTCTTATGACTCCAGAAGGTTTATTTAATAATTTATATAAGTATTATTTTATAATAATGAAAATAGAGAGTTGGTTTGGTCTTGAACAAATATCAAAGTTAAGCTGGGTCTGAGTTTCTCTATCACCCTTTTGAAATTTATTGATAAGCTGAAGCTTGTTTGAACTTTGAGTCTGTGTTGAACTTAAATCTCATATAAAGTAATTAAATAAATATTTGTAATCATATCATTCTTTACTAGAAGCCCCAATGATATCAAAAAGAAACTTATAATCCTCCATGATTATCTGCAACATAGCTATTTATTCATACAATGAGGCTAAATTAAAATAATTTCAATCAAAGTGATCAAATACCAAACAATTTCATTTAAAAAATTCATGGAAAGGTTTTACCTTCAGCCTGGGCTTACATTCTCATCAAATCAACTACTCTTTTCCTAGTAATAAGGATTATACGAGGCTAGAAATATTACCTTGAGATCGAAATAAATTTTAAG
Source organism: Pinus albicaulis (assembly GCA_034641835.2). Taxonomy (NCBI): domain Eukaryota; kingdom Viridiplantae; phylum Streptophyta; class Pinopsida; order Pinales; family Pinaceae; genus Pinus; species Pinus albicaulis. The sequence goes on along the minus strand of CM076576.1, from coordinate 745,718,992 downwards.
TCGACAAAGAAGTTTCTTTTTTGAGACTCTAGCCACCCTTTTTATTTATACGGATGAAATGCTTGGCATCACATTATATCTAGAATCACATAGAAATATTATTCATGATACAAAATACATTTACAACTTACAATCTAAAACTTAAAGGAAGCCTCTACCTATTCTGGTTATTCTTCTCTCCCCATTGAAAGCATGGCTGTTTCGTTTATGTATTATACAAGATGTTTGTAAAAATACAGAATATGGACATTAAAAATTTCAGCACTAACTCTAGTTGAAACCCCACCTTCAGCTCTGGCAAAGTTCGTATAAGATTAGTCCCCGCTCGACTAGTAGGAGATAATGGAGAAAGATAATACAGAATGGCAATCCCAAACATATAACCTCAAGTTATAGGATAAAACAACAGAAGTAAGAATTTATCTAGTGGAAAAAAGTTAAGAAATAATAAGGAGGTAATATACTATCCTACTTACATGGTGTGTTTTTTCCTTGAAAACTTAAAAATGAACATTACAAAGAAAAGAACTAATTCTATTGAGCACAACAATGGGTGTTCGTCTATTCCCATAACAGCTCCTTGGGATGAATAAATTTCCCCCCCTTTTCGATACCACTAAGGGGATGAATATGAAAATTAGTCTCTCTTGGAATAGAACACCCTACTCACATAGATTATCCTTTTAAAAACACTGACCGCACTACTAACCTTCATGTTTGTTAAGTCCATAAGAAATTACAATTCTTCGTTGAGTTGTTTTCGATCATAAGTAAAATATTAAAAGATCTCAGTTAATCAATTACCTTCTTATGTTATGTTAGACCATATTTATCTCTCTTAACCCTGTACATCACCATCATCAATTATTTTATCGAAGATATAGAAATTTATTTTCATATTTTATTTCCAAAAATTATCTCTTTATTTTAATTTCTTAGGATATTCAAATTAATATTATCTATATCAAATATTAGTATAAATACATAATCACTTTTTATTATTTTTATAGTAGATTCAAATATTTCAATTTATGTTTTTATCTTAAAAAAAAATCAAAACTATAAGAAAATAATATTTCTATTATTAGTATTTTGTCTTACAATTTTTCAAACTATTATAAAATTAAAATAATTAAAATTCGTTAATTTTGATGTTGTCATAACGTTTTTAAATTAAAAAATAAAATTATAATGATTTTTTCGTTCTAAAATTTTCGGACTAAATCTTTTATCCTAAACTAGTTCTTTCGGGCTTTATACAATTTATTAGATTATTCGTGTTTTTTTTATTATATAGATACTAACATATTTAATAAAATAAAAATAATAAATAGTATTAATAAATTCGCCAAATTAACATTATTGAGTAAATTAATTTTATCAATTTTAATATTTTAAATTAAACCAATTAAATAAAAATAAAATTCAATTTTGTTATAATATTAATAATGTATTATAAAAATGATTACTTTTTAAAGTCAAAAATTATGTCAAAATAACAAAATATTGGTGGATTTTGGAAATTTTATGTCATAAAATCTTTGTAATGTTAAGAGTTATTTTAATTGCAGTTTTTATGTCTAATTTGATTTTTTCAATTTTTATACTTTAATAACCGACTGAGCTTCCGATATTCATTAATTTAAATATGGTTATATTTAATTATTTTAAAATGTTAAAAATAACTTTGGAAGAAAATAGATAATATTTTATTTATTTAAAAATATGAATTAATATATATATATATATATATAACACTGAATTTCTTTTTTAATTTTTTATACAAAACTAACTATTATAATCTAATGATATTCTTAATATTAATAATTGTTTAATATTATAATACATTTAATATTAATTAATTATACTTTTTTTAAGAGAGTTATCTTGGTATTTATAATATTTTAATTAGTTTTGGGCTGAATCAAATTAAATTCATAATTTTTATTCTCATTGGAATTTTTATTGGGAATTATTTTGAATATCTGATTTTTAATTTTTATTTGTAGTTATCTTCTTCTCATTTTTAATTCAAATTTAGAAAAAAAATAACATTTAATTATTTATATTCAAATAATAAAATTATTATTATTATTATTTACACTACTCTTTTAAGTTTATTATATTAAATTTCTGAGGTTTAATGGCTTAAGTTATAATTATTTTACTAACACTGATAATTTTCTTCTTTTTCTCTATTTTTGAGATAGTCACAGATTTATAGGCGGTTTTAAGGTCAATCTTTTGATTTTCTGCCTTGAAGCGATTATAATTATTTTTTGCCTAACATGATAATTTTCTTCCTTTTCTCTATTTTTTGAAATCGTTCTAACATTTATCGGTTTAAAGTCCAGTCTTTAGTTTTTATTTCCTGTTGACATTGCTAAAATGACCTGCTCCAGGTTATCAAGTTGTTTTCAGGTTTATATCTGCTGTGTTTAGTTCTCTTTCTCGATAGAGTTTATAGGGCTGATGGTGATGTGGTTTGTGCTGATGTCCCATTAGCTCAAATGTATCATATCATTGCGATGTCTTTCTTCCTCTTGTTTTCTCTACCCCAGTGTTGCTGCGGGAGTTCTTCATATTTTTCGGTGTTGGCTATCTCTTTTCCTCCAAGTGTCTTCTCCCTTGAATTCTTTCTGTTTCTGTGGATGGGTTTCTTAATTTCTAGGTGTGTTATCTTGGTCGTCCCTTCTTTCCCTCCTGAGTTCAGGTAACCTTTTAAGTTATACATTATTGTGTTTGGGGGGTTTTGGTTCTGCCGTCATATATTTCTAGGTAATCTATATGTATCCTTGATGGACCTTTTTATAAGTTCTTTTCTCTCTATCTTTGATTCTCCTCAAGGTTAAAGGTGATGCTTGAGGAAATTTTGAACCTTTTTGCACTTAATGAGGTGTTCTTTCTTACGTTTTTTAGTCTCTTTCCTTGTGTCAAAAAAATCAAAGCATTTGGATCCTAGGGGTTGTGTGTTCCCGATCTAAGGTGTATAGAAGGGCACAAGTTTTGTGGTAGTAGTTGAAAGCTAGAGGTCCTTGTATATGGGATGGTAAGTCTCACCATGGAAAAAGGAAAGATGATCACGATTTGAAGAAAAAATCTATATAGATTTGGTTTTGTGGAATGAATATGGACAATAATTCCAGGGATGAAGATCCTCAATAAAAATTCTGAGTTAGAACCATTTATGGCAAGAAATTTGGTCTCCCTTAAACTAGATAGGTGGGGCTCTGTGGGTCTTCCCATCCCTCTGGTTTCTGCTGGGGTCCTTGCTAAAGGTTAGAGTCCATATTATGTTTTTAATTCCAAAGGAGGTTACTGGGGTGATTGAAATTTTTATGATGAATATTGACTCCTTGTTGATAATCTTAAACCATGGCACCTTGTTGATACCGAGGAGGAAAAGAAAAACCTATCTCGTAAGTGGTTGTGTATCTTTGGTCTCTAACGATTACAGCACAATCCTTTCTGAAATGATTGGGAATAATTTTGGTCTTATTTTGGCCATGATGCCTCTATCATCTACCGTGATACCTATATTGTTCAAAAAATGGATAATATAGATATGTAACAAGATTCTAGGGATGCCTTTGGTAGGACTAGATGTTATTTTGTTCTGCTTATGGCGTCCCCTTTTGGGTATAAATGTTTTTCAACATTATTACAGGGTGAAAATATTATATGCCAATGTCCAAAAAATATTTAAGGTAGTGTATTGCACTAGTTATAGGCATCATCTCCTATGATATTTTACTCTATGTCACATGACAATGATGAAAGGTGTGTTTATCATCTTGGTCTAGGGAAGGGTCACAACTTGAGTCAATTCCTCTGGCGTCGAGGCTCCATCAACCAAAGGTATTTCAACAAACCCTTTTTCCTTCATTTTCACATTTTTTTCCTCACTGAGTTATATTTCATCTTCCTTTTATTCTGCAGCTCCTATATTTCATTTCTCAGCTTGTAAGGCTTCTTTTCCTCAGTTCCATAGTGTGTCCTACGATTGACTTGGCCTTGTGTCCTTTTAGCATGTGGTTGCAATGTCTCTCTTTCCTCATTTTCCGCTTTGTCTTCTAACAGGCTTCAATCCATATGATATTCTTCCTGTTAAAGGTCCAGGGTTATCACTCCCCCTAGCCATTTTTTTCTAATTTGGTTTAAGTTATCTCTTAAAATTTTAGTTCTACGGATAAGTGGGAGGAACATAAATATATCTTTTTATTTATCTGAGTAAATTTGTATTAATCGTTCTTTGGCAAGAAACAATCCACGTCACAGAATGCTAGAGCATACTTATTACATTATCCTATATCTTAAAAATGTTATGTATTTTAGCTATTGAGAATACCACAATCCCTCTAAAGACAATATGCAGAATTTAGTGGAATCCTTTTCTTTCCATAAAATAATTTTACAAGATGCTTTGGGGAATGGATGGAGCTATTTATTCTTTGAATCTATGTTGAAAGGCGAGTATTTCTTTATAGTTGATGCTTTTTGGTTATTCTGGTGGCTGAATAGTGCAGTTATTATTGCATCGAGGCCATTTTAAAGTGTATGGGTTCTGTTATTTGATTATGTGTGGATATTTCTCATCTTGTCTTTGGTCGGTCACCCATTTACCTATTCCATTTACAACCCATAATGAAGACCATTTCATTTTTGGAGGATTTTCTTCACAAATCCATAGTTCGATATAAACAAGGCCATTGTAATTGGTGGCCTTCACTTCTCTATGGGTTTTATGCATGCCTTTGGGTCATGACCATCCTTATACTTTGTCTAATTCTTCCATAGTTGGCATGTTTGAAATTTGTTCATTTATATGGTTCCTCCAAGGCTATCCCCAACCTAGAGGAATCATCGTGCTAAACATGAATGGATTGGAAAAATGATTAACATATCGTTGTTTGAAAATCTTAACAAGTCCTTTCCCTTTATTAAGTAATGGGGGGAGATGGTGTGATACTTGGATTATTATCCTAGATTTTTGGAAAAAAGTTTCTAAAAATTGACCTCCTTGAATTTTTTAATTGTGTAGCTAATGGAGGAAGAATTTGTTTCTATAATTAAAAAGTCACGGATTCCCTTATGTCCCTTGATGTATTCTCTGTTTGCATCCCATTTCGAATCAAACCTAGAAAAATAAAATCTTGGGCAAAGTAATACGGGCTAGGCAGAATATGATAGTTAGAAAGTAATTGCATAATTGAAAAGGAACTAAAGGGTAAATACGACTAGGAAGGTGAAAGTGAAAATTTTCTCCATAATTTTTGTAAATGCTTACACATCTCTAAGAATTTGGAAAATGAAACATCTAAGAAAGGAAGAGAGAAGATGAAAAATGCCAAAACAATAAATTTATGGTTTAAAAGTGTACAAAAACCCTAAAATTTTTCCATGCTCACATGATGCTGTCCAAAATTACCATTAATATTTTAGTTTTATCATATATAAACTTAGTAGGTTTTGGAGAAGGTGAAAAAATATAGTAATAAAATTGAAATGATTAAAAAAATTTTATTCTAATTTATTTTAAAAATTTATGACAAGTCTGAGATCTTTATAGAAAATAACTTGGATAATTTTCCAAATTTACCAAGCCAGTTGAGATAAGTGACACCATATTTTTCAGATAAAACATCTCGGTAAGAAAATAATGAAGGACAATAGAGAAAAATGTTGAAAATTTATGCAGAAAAAAATAAGGAGAAAATTACTATATATAACATGATGTTGTTAGTAGAAGCACTGACCTTTATGCAGCGAGGATGTTGTTGATGGCAGGTTAGAGAATGAGTGTGAAGCTTGGGACCTGGAAGTCTGCTAAGTTCTTGGCTATTTGGAATAGTATTGAGGCTTGATAACATATCTACGTTGGTCCATAATCTCTGCATAATGCTGCGGGAAAATTAAGAAAGCTTATGAGGAAATTTGGCAATTTGATGTAATTGTCATTTTACATTGCTTGGGAGAAGAGATCCTTCCTAATTATATAAATTGAGAACATATAAATACATGTATATTTCCATAATTCAAGAAATTTTATATCGATGATGTTGAGCTTAAATTCTTTTTATGAAATTTATTTGTTGCATAAATGTATTGTGGTAGGAAATGAAACTTGTAACTTTTATAACTAAATGCTACATGTGGTTTAATTCTAATTGGGTTCATGATAGTAGAAGAATTTGAATTGTAGAAAGTGTTAAAAGTACAAAGCACTTACATAAGTATTATAAACTAGTAAAATCTCACAAATCATGCTAGTAGGGAATGGTTTCGTTTGTATTAGAGTCATCACTCATAACAATCCTTGTTCATGTAGTGTCCATATCCGTTCCCAACCTTGCAATGGGATCCCAGAAGAATCAAGATCATGCCTCCAACAAAGCCTTAGAAATAACTATGTATACGGAACATGTGTGTCATGGAACCTAAAAATTTAAATAAACAAATTGAGGGGAAAAAGAAAATTAGTCAGTTATTATAAACCACAGAGTTCTAGGTTACCCAGTGCAGGGCATCTGACACATGTGTTTCCAATAAACTGGAAATGTAATTAGATATATAGTTAACATGGACAAGATTCTCTAAAAATGTTGTACGTTGAGAATTCATTTCAGGTATTTTTAAGGATTTAATAATTTTTTTCTGTATTGTAGGGGATGCCTTTGAAAAGGGTATACACATATAATGTAAGGTAATTAAATAAAATATACATTATTATTAAAATTGGTAATTTTTTTGTTGAATATCATCCATTAAATCACGTGTAACTTACCACGTAACTATTGTAAATTTAATTTTCATGTTTACAAAAACGATTGTTTCAGAAATCAGTTGAACAATTCTTGAATTGTTTAGCCAGTAGGTACCATCGTGGAGTATTTTCTGCTAGTACATCATACACATTGCTTCTATGTACATCTCGGTCATCATTACCGTGACGGATGATCGGGCCCCACGGTTTACTCGCCATGGAGCTAGCAGGCACAGAATGTCTTTGACGTGCTACAGGAAAATCACAAAATGGAGAGTTTCTTTCCATTTCATTTTATTGCATTTGGTTTATAAACGGTCTTTATTTAACAAATGTTTTGAATCGTGGGTGTGGAAGACTCGGCAGCAGAAGAGCCTAGCAGGATTTTATTCATCCAAGATTGCCTACGGGTTGGGCTCACACTTTAATCTGAATGCTCAGTGGAGCTTAGGGTTTGGAATACTGTCTTGTAACCATGGCCTGTTTCTCTCTTCCTAGTTACGCTGATAACCAGAGCCTATTACTGCTGGATTTATTTACTTCTTTCAGCCCCTGGTCCATGATACAGTTTGCATTATGATTTACAGAATCGTTATGTTCAATTTGTAGCTCAAATCATGAATGTTAAAAGTGATTAAAGTAATCTTTTTCTATTATTTTTCTTTGATAATAAGTCGAGCTGAATGAAATATTACATTAAAGCAAATCAAGGTTTACATCTAACATGAGTAAGGCATATATATATTATGAAATTACAAAATTCACATTGTCATATGTTAAATACCGTTAGCATGGTTGCTAACCAAAGCTCGTGGAGTGATATTTCAACGTTTATATCTAACCTGCAAGTGTAAGATGTCTTTCTTCTTCATAAATTACAAACTATATGGCCCATTTCCATTTGTCATATATTTAAAAATACGTTAGCATAGTTTGGCGTATGGTAAACAAAATTGATGTTAAAGTCAACAGTTGGGCAAAAGTGACTGGGCCACCTACAAAGTGCCTCCACCATTGGATTTCCAAGATATTATTTGGCTAAATTTATTTCTTACATATTCTATTTCTTTGTGAATTGAAATATCTAAGTAAGATTATATATCATATTTTTTAAAAATAGTATTAGAAAATAGAAAAATACTGTGATCTTTTTCTCATACCTCTTGGGATAAGTTACGCATACCAGAAATATTGACTCTGTTCTTCTTCGGATCTGAGTTAAACAGTGCTGTTGACTATTTTTGAAACAATATTTCTCTAGGAGGAAGATAAGTCCTTGTGTGGTAATTCCTTTGCAAGGTTTTCCAAGGGTTACATGTTAACTTTGTTCTTCTTTGAAAAAGTCTATATCACTCTATTTACATAATAAGGTTAGATTTATGATACTCTTTTAAAAGATATTTCTTGATTTCAGTTAAAGGTACACTCTTTAATAAATATTACATGTGTTATAAAGCGAAAAACATAAATATGAATGCTTTATTTTAAAAAAGATTTTATTTTCCTCACATTTAGGAAATGAGAACAAATCCAAGGCATTTTCTTGAATGGAATTAAAGAGGTAATTCATGAAATATCTTCATATGCGTTGAAGAAGAAAAGAAATTTTTCTCAGAGATAAATACTCATTAACCATGTTCTTAGGTATTAATATGAATTATTAAATCCTTAGTTAGTTTCATAAATTCATGGGTAGTTTTTCCATAAGTGTGGAAATGAAGATAATTGCTACTAGATACATGGTGAGATTGCCATGATGTTTGCAAATATTAGTTATTTAATAAATCCATGAATAAATTCACTGGTGTTGATAAAGATAGATTATTCATCATTCATGGTTAAAGGAACTATGTAGTTATTCCTTAGATAGAACAAACCAGTAAATTATTTTATATTATCATGATTATTATGTTAATTCCCTTTGGAAGAAGATCATGCACATGTACATACAACATATGTAGTAATTTTTATTGAAAAAAATATACATATTTGTAGAAAGATATTTTCATAAATATAAATTACATTAAGATATGATTATTTGAAGTATAATCTTTGGGAAAGAGACATATAATTTATGTTCTTAATTACCTTATTTTTAACCTGTATTTGCTCACTGGCATTCAGATTTCTTTGGGAAGGCATAGTGAAGGAGGTTATGTGCTTAGTTGTGTAAGCACTCGCTGGGGAACTCTTTTGGAATCGTCTTCATTTGCATACGTAGAACAACATTTATTATTTCTTGCATTTCATGCACTAAAAATATCAACTCAAAGGGTTGTGTTGATTATGATATATTAAATTACATGCAGTATGCATAACTAAGTATCAATTTATTTTGATATTATGGAGATACAGCTATTGTCTTGCAGTTCTTATGCGACGAAGACTTATTAGTTATTGTATTATTATAACTAGCATATATGAAGTCATGTGTTGTTAAGGAGAATGTCTGAGAACACTTACACTTACCATCATGAATATACATGAGTAGATGGAAAACTATTTGTAGTATAGATGCTGTGAAAAGGATTGCATTATACTTTTATGAATCATGACATCAATGCATGTTGAAGAAATGACATTAAGCAAGGGTATGATAGTGATATATATAAAGGGAAATGTATACAACATAACCTATTGGCAGGTAAAATGACTATCATTTTCATGATGATACAAAGACTAGAGAAATTACATCATTATCATATTTATTCAATTGGCTTAAATCTAGATATTCATATAATATTTCCAACTGGGTACAACGATGGATAGGGATGGTCTCCCATATAAGCCATTATGTGATGGGCTGAACACCTCATGGCGTTTAATAATAAAATTAGCATTTTATTTGGTTTTACCCTACGAGTTTCAGGAAACCTCATTAGTATAATGGTGATTAGTTATTATTCATCCAGTTGATGATGTTTAAGTTCCCTTTCTTGTTATGATGTTCATAATGGAAAGTATGTAGAAGACCATGAGTAAATGAAATGAATGGAAGGTTACATCATACAGTATTATGTTAATGTACTATAATGGAGGTTGTTGATGGTTAAGGAGATTACTATTCTTATTCTAAAAGTTACACTAGGAACTGGTAAACATTCTATGTAATGATGAGTAAGGAATATTTAATGGTGAATGGTTAGTTACCCATGAGTAACTCGTATAATTTTTTTTTTATCTCCTTACATTTCCATGTGAAGTTAATGGTGTATGTTACAAGTGGTATCAGAGCTAAAGGTTCCAAAACTAGCGCCTTTGGGATTTAGCAAAAAGAAATTGAGAGATCCAAGATGAAAAGCGTGTATGTGAAGGAAGGCATCACATCTCTAATCCAGGTTGAATAAAGAGTTTCAAGAGATAAGTATTATTATATTTATTTTCCTGAAACAATAGTTATTGCATTTATGGAAAATAAAATGCGTACAAAGTAAATAGCAACGAGGTTAGAGTTTCTTTAAAGAGGATATATCATATCCATGTACGTAAAGACAAACATACAATGTAAGTTCTTGAAAAGATTTATATTATGTTAATGTTTTAGAAATATATTATTCCTAGAGATACACCATGGTAAAAGACGAAACTACTATGCTAGTTTTGCTGAGAAGAACCCATGTGAGTTCTTGCAAAGATTACTAGTATGTATCTTGAAATGTGTGAGCAGTAGTAAAACATAAATAAGTAAACTTGCTTGTCTTTATATATATCTTAGTTAAGAAAAGATGGGAAGCTGTTTTCTTTTAAAAAGGATGTCGTACCGGTGTGTTAAATGATAAGGAATCCAAGTTCTTTTCTTGAAAATAAATATAGGCTAAAGAGAATAACCTCTTGAATATACTACATTGTTAGATGGATTATGTAAACTTCTTGATTTAGGTATGTTAAAGGTTAAGTTAACCTTGTTAGTGTTGCATAGTTTTTATGCATAAAAGAGGCTATCTATGGTAAATTATTGGAAGCAAAGCATGAGCAACTTGCATGTAGAATCATAGAGGAACGAGGTTCTTTGCATGGATAGAAGACCTATTGAGTATGTGAGTACTTTATGCTATCATAACTATTATGTTAGTTTCATTTGGAGTAAGTTCATGCATAGGCATCCAATAGCTGTATTAGATTTCATCGGAAAGAACATAAATCTATATGTGGAAATGATAACATGTTTTGTTATCATACTTTAGAAAAGATTCTTTGGCAAAGAAGATGAATTACATGTACAAAAACTAAAGTAATGTTCTGATTTCCTTGAAATATATACATGACTAATGTGGGTATAATATTTTGAGAATAAGGTATGTATTCTTATGTTTTATTCCATTAGTTTTATGGAAAATAAAACCATGTTTTGCATGCCTATTATGTTATGTGTCCTCAAAGAGGAATCATGAGTTTGCCTACTCGATTATGTTAAGTAATCTGTTGGGAAATTAAGACTAGAATATTTATGCATTGTATGCATAGGAACGACAGCTAATGTGTTAGCTTTATTATATTTGCATGTTCCAAAGGAAAAATCTGAAGTGGTGGTTCTTTTGTTAAAGTTTAAGTAAAGCGAATGTACATTGTGTCACTTTCCATTAAAGTAATTTCTAAACAGATATAGTGATTTGTCTTGTACGAATGTGTGCGTGTGTGAAAATTGTCATAATAATGTGGGATTTATTTGACATGAATCGATAATTACTTACTCACACTAATGTAGAGATGCTAGAAGAAAGCATGTTGTGACATTGTATTCACATCTCATATATGCACATGAATAGGTGTTAAAGGATCACTCAAAGATTGATTATTTATTGATTAAGGATTGATTATTTATTGATTAAGGCTTTATCTAATCATGCTAAAAAAATGTTGTCAATGCTGCTAAAAGAAAACATTGTTGTAGAGGAGCAATGTGAATTTCCTGATGGGGATGAGTATTGCAGTAGGGAGAGAAGTTCTTCAAATGAAATAAAGATAAGTATTTTATTTTATTTTATTTTAAGAATTCTATGCATATGCATGTTGATTCCTTTAAAAATGAATTGTTACATACATGGCATTGCATGAGATTAGCTTCCATTTAAGAGAGTTCTTAAAAAGTACATGCTATTATAATATACTTTTTCCGGATAAGAATATGCATATGAGATTAATATGTGTATTATGCCTTATTTCTTTCAGAAAGAAAGTATAAAAAACATGAAAGAAAAATAGATACCTTTCATTTGAGTTGGAAAAGAAGTAGTTGTTTTGCATGCAATAAAATTTCTAAGTTACCAAGCACTATTTTAAAAAGATGAATGTGTTTAGTGATGGTGTGTGAAACTAATGCATTAATGCAAAAGATGAGGAAAGTTCTTATATAAGATGATATAGTGTTAAAATTAAATCGAATAAAACCTATTAATGGGTCAAGTTGTGAAACTTAACTAAATGACTAGTTGACTAACTAGTGTTTGCATGAGACATCATGGATGCATTAAAATTATTAATAGAATTGATTAGTTATCAATGAATAACTAATGAAAGTTATATGCACGAATCGATTTTGACAAAAGCTATTTGAAAGTTGTGAACAAGTGATTATGATATTACTTCGAGTGTCAGTCTGTGGGAATGGAACATTATGGGAATTGGAAATGTTTGCACTCATACCCTAACCGTTATTGACACATACGCATTAATGAATATTGTATATACTTTTATGCATGACGACATTGTATGCATAACAACATTTTATGCAGGAACTTAAAATGATTGTGCAAGATAATATGTTCTTGAGAAATTCATATTTACGATTAACATTGTTTCTTATTGTAAGCATGGGTAGCTTAATGGAAATAGAAAATCTGTGAAAATAAAGCATCGCAAACATTGCAATGTGAATTGCAACAGTAAACGTTAAAGTATCATGTTTAATGTACAACACATGTATGTTACTTCGAGGGGGAAAGTTGTGACAGCTTCATTAAAGTTAACTAGTATTAACTAGTTAAGGACAATTTGTTTAATTTTCTTTTATCTGGCAAGAAAAACTTAAATCATCACTGTTGATAAAGAAAATTATTTAATTTGCTGAGATTAATTAATGAAAATAAAATATTTTTAAGCTGATGGTAAAAATTTTTCCAAGAATAGGAGGTGGTTGGGGACAGTTGGAAAGACAGTTACCTACTCCTCTGAGGATAAAGTTGGATCCCAGGGGAGGAGTAGGCGTTCTGTGAAATTGGTAAAGGGGGAGTATTTTCTAGAGCTGGTTGGGACCAGTTGAAAATAGCTTACAACAACCCTTGTAAAGCCAAAAATATCTGAGTGTGACTGGATTGGCCATCCCGAGGTCACAACAGAGGAATCCACTGTTAACCCGTGGCACTGTCCAGATTCTGGAGCTAGGGGGCAAGTGGAGGACGTAATAGCCTCACTTGATGGTTGGGAGGACCACAGCTTGAAAGACTAAATTTCCAGATAAGTATAAAGACTTTTTAGTATGAAAAGATTGACTCTCTGGATGTGAAAAAAATGACTCGGTCCTATGGATTAGGAGGAGCATTTTGTTTACCATTGTGGTTCTCATAGTGGAACAACTTAAGTAAAAAGTTATGTGTTTTATTAAAATGAAGTTTTATAAGATTGTGTAAATATCCTATGTAGATATTAAGAGAAAAGGAGCTTAACGCTCAGAAAATGAATTACTAAATGTATAAGTTCATTTATATTATTACTAATTTGTTTGAATGTCTTAGCAGATGCTAGGATATGCCTATGGTGCATTGATTGACCATTGGTACGATTAGAGAGCTAGGTGCCCTCTAAGTACTTTTTGAAGTACTGTGTGGATGTCTTAAGCAGGAGCTAAGACAATGTGCACGTGATGCATTGATGAGAGGGTTGGTTCTCTCTGGGTACTTATGGAAGTACTTTGATTAAAACATCTCTTTATATTGCAAGAATGTTTGATAGTTGCAAGTGTTTTCATTTCATTGAAACTATGTGACTAACGTGATTGAATGGTTAGTCATACATTATAGGCTCTTTCCAGGAAGTGTTGATGGGTGTTCAACCATTCTATGAGAGCTTGTGTAAAAGCCATCATTTCTTTCAATAATAATTGGTAAGTTCGTATAGAGATTTTTCTATATTTTTATGAATTGAATAAGGAATAAGCAGTTAGAAATGAAAATGAAATATTCTTTGCGCTATAAATGCTTATGACTATGGATAAAAACATTATTGTCTCAATCAATGGCATTTAAGGAAACGAAAGTGTCTCATTGCCAAGGGGAAGGAGCCCCTTTGGGTTGATTATATTATTATATCATCAGTATAAGTTTAAGTTTCAGTGAGAGAAGCACACCGAGGACGGTGTTCTCTTCAAGGGGGGGAGTATGTAACACACGTACTCAAACAAATAAATATTACGTTATTTTATTTTTAACTATTATTATCAAGAAACGGTTGAACGAATTCTTGAATCGTTTGAAAACTGATATGTGTGGTGTTTTGATGGATGACCTGCTATTTTATATCGACCCAATAACCTTCTCGTCAGCACCATAATGGAATGAGAACCGTCCTTGAACTCTGCTATGTGGTTGCATTCGAGTCAAGAAATACTGGTTTATTTTGTGTTGATGGCCTTGTTATCGCTCTTGGCACTGCGAGGAAATGCAAGGAATTTATTTGATGGCTTCATTGCTGCCATTTTCTATGAGTCTCATCTCTCTATAATGATGCTTACAGGTTCAATAGGCATGTCAATGAGCTTCGGGTCTTTAGTGGCCACAGGAATTGAGCTTGAATATTGCAGTTATTGATTATAAGGCCACCGTGGAGTCTGCTGCAACAATAAAAATCATGGAGACGATAGCATCATGGAAACGCTGTCATGAAGATGATGGCATCGTGGAAATATGTGAAAGGAGAACGTGAAACAAAACCCAGGTTACGTTGTTCAAATGGAAGATTTTCTTAAAAAGATAAGTATATTTCTTTATTAAAAAGAATTTCAGAGTTTATTTATGCGGTAGAAATATGAAAAGTTATGTTTGTTATCTTTCCAAAAAAAATCACTCGTATGTGAAAAACTATAAGAATCTAGATTGTTCTTTTGGAAACATTTACTAGATTCTTGTGCATTAAAGAGAGAGATTAATCTTCTTTTAATTTTGGAAGATAAGTTATAACATTAATCTACTTAAAAAATTTACACTGTTATCTAGATAGTGGGTAATCACTATTACGATATTTTGGGAAGAGTTAAGTAGTTTAATACTTGAAAATATTTAATGAGTTCAAGGATAAGATAAGGAGTTTTCACCGAAATAACTTTTGAAATTTTATGTATATGGAGAACTTATGCTAGTTTTCTTAGTAAATAAAATATATCACTGCCAGTAGATAAATATTGGCATTATGTTAACATTTTAGAAAGATGTATGTATATACGCATGCTCTATATTTTAAAAGAGATTTTCTTGTATAGTTTCAAAGAGGGTAACTCTTTAATATCAATATTTACATAATTTTGTATAACAATAAAATAGATGATGCATTCCCTTCATTTGAAAAGGGATTTTCTTGAATATATTAAAGAGGGTATCTCTTTAATATAAATATTTACATAATATGGTATAAGCAAAAAAATATAGGATGCATGATCTTTATTTTAAAAAGGGATTTTGTACTCATTTAGTTTAGGAAATGAGAACAAATCCAAGGTAATTTCTTGAATAGGTTAAAGAGGGTAACCCTTGAAATATCTTCATGTGCGATGAAGAAGAAAAGAGAAGTTTTCCCAGATTTATATTCATTAACCATGTTGTAAATAGTATTGAATTAATAAATCCATGGATAGTTTCATAAATCCATGGGTAGTTTTCCATGGTGTTGATAGAGATTAATTATTTCATAAAACCATGGGTAGATTACCATGGTGTTTGCAAATATTAGTTATTTAATAAACCCATGAATAGATTACCATGGTGTTGGTAAAGTTAAGTTATTTAATAAATTCATGGTTAAAGGAACTAATCAATTATATTCCTTTAGATGAACAAACTAAGTGATTACTTTTATATTATCATGATTATGATGTTAATTCCTTTTGGAGGAAGATCATGCATAAGCATGCAACATATGTATTAACTTTTATTGAAAAATAATATACATATTTGTATGTAGAAAGATAGCTTGTAGTATTAAACTACATTGAATATGATTGTTTAGTATAATCTTAGGAAAGAAGACATGTATTTATATTCTTAATTGCATATTTTTACAAAAAGAAAACATATGTTTACATGCTTACTAGCATTGAGATTTTCTTTGGGAAGACTTGTGAAGGAGGTTATGTGCATCGTTCTGTAAGCACTCCTTTAGGGTGACTCTTTTGAAATCGATATGCATTTGCATGCATGGGAGCAACATTTGTTATGTTAGCTTGCATTCCATGCACTAAAAGTAATAGCTTAAGGGTTAGCTATTTTGATTAAATTTATGTAAATCACATGCATAAATATCTTAACTGATGTATCAGTTTATTTTAAAGAAAAGCTTGGGAGATGTAGCCATTGTCTTGTAGGAATGTGTGCTTATGCGATGGAAACATTAGTTATTGTGATGACTTATAACCAACACATATGAGGTATGTGTTGTTAAAGGGAGAATGTCAAGGTACTTTACTTGCTTGTCATGAATATACATGAGTAGATGGAGAAACTACTATAGTACAGATATGTGAAATGATTGATTAATACTTTATGAATCTTGACATCATTTTATGTTGAAGGCATCATAGCAGGGAATGATGGTGACATGTACAAAGGAATATTATGCTTGTCATGTACAAAGGAAAATTATGCTTGTCCTGGTGGCAGGTAAATGATTAATGTTCATGCAGATGAGTGCGAGTTGCAGGAAGGTCCAATGTACGATGGTCCATTGTAGGTACATCCATGCCACCAAGATGTGAAGATATGAAGATATGAAGACTAGAGGGTAAATGGTATCATATTTATTGAATGGATTAAAGCTAGATATTTGTATATTTCCTTGTAAGATTTATAAACGATGGATAAGGGATGGTCTCCCTTATAAGCCATTGAGTGTGGGCTGATCACCCTCACGAGCGTTTAATAATAAAATTAAACGTTTGCTGGTTTTCACCCTATGGGGTTTCTAGGGTATATTGGTGTTCAATGATGTGATTGATTATTGTGTCAAGTTGATGATGTTGATGTTCATAATTGGCAAGTATGTGATGACTATAAGAGTGATGAAATTAATGGAAGGTTACATCATACAGTATTATGTTAATGTACTATAATGGAGGTTGTTAATGGTTAAGGAGCTTACTATTCTTATTCTAAAAGTTACACTAGGAACTGGTAAACATTCTATGTAATGATGAGTAAGGAATATTTAATGGTGAATGGTTAGTTACCCATGAGTAACTCGTATAAATTTTTTTTATCTCCTTACATTTCCACGTGAAGTTAACGGTGTATGTTACACTGGGATAGTCATCATCCTTCTTCTCTATGCTGACGATATTGTTCTTCTCGCAAGGTGCCCATCTGATCTTGATAAGCAACTTAAACTTCTTAAGGATTTCTGCTCTACCATCGGTATGTCTATTAACACTGACAAAACAAAAGTTATGATTATCAAATCCAAGAAGGACACTTACGCTAATTTTATGTATGAAAATAGTAACTTGGAGGAAGTGTCTTTTTACAATTACCTAGGAATTGATATTCATCACAAGCTTAGCTGGAACTATAGCATTCAGAAAAGGATAAATGGGGGGTGGAAAGCTTATTTTGGTCTTGAAAATAATTGTAAAACGACAA
The DNA here is from genome assembly GCA_034641835.2 of Pinus albicaulis. NCBI lineage: Eukaryota > Viridiplantae > Streptophyta > Pinopsida > Pinales > Pinaceae > Pinus > Pinus albicaulis. The sequence goes on along the minus strand of CM076576.1, from coordinate 745,701,391 downwards.
ACCTCGTAATGTGGGATAGAAAGAAGTTCCTCTTTGAAACTTTAGTCACTCCTGTTATCTTATATGGATGTGAGGTTTGGGGTTGTAGCATCTCTAGAGAATCTTAGAGAAATATTGAGCAAATTCAGAAGCGTTTTATAACTTATAACCTTAAAATTAAAAGCAATACACCCTATCCTATTCACCTTATAGAAGTGGGTCTTTCCCCTATCGAGAGCCTAGCTATGACTAGGCTTTTGTTGTACAAGCACAAGCTCAATAGCATAAGAGACCATAGACTTCCTAAGATAGCTTTAAATTCCATCCAAAACCACCTAAGGCTTAAACGAGGTTGGTATAAAGACACCAGGGCCTGGTTAAACCATTCGGAGATCGACGAGAATGTTGCATTGCAAAATATTAATAACATTAAAAAAATTGTTACTTCTAAGTTCAAAGAAAAAATGTGGTGTGAGAAAGATCTAGCAGCTAAAAGAAAATTAAGATATTATAAGGAGGTCATCAACCCCACCCTAGAGGATAAAAAATATCTCTCTATTTTAACTAGCTCAAAGAATAAAATTAATATAGCCAAGATTAGAACGAACTCTCATGAGCTCCATAGTGAAATAGGTCATTGGGCAGTTCCTAAAACACTATGGATGGAAAGGATCTGCCATCTCTGTGAGAATATGAACATCGAGGATGAAAATCACTTCCTCTTAGAGTGCCCCGAGTACAACCACATTAGAGCTCATTTTCATAATCTTTGTTACAATACTGACCTTCCTAGCCTTTTAAGATGTCAAAATTATAGTGAGCTCCGGAGGCTTCTCTCCAAGCTTTTTGAGCATAGGAAGAAAATCTTAAATCAAACTAAATAACTCTTTTCTTTAGGTCCGATAGACCAAAGATTGGTCTGAGTAGACGTTAACCATCATCATCATCATCATCATCATCATCAAAGAGAAATCTTTCTAAGAATATTGTTTTTTAAATATTTATTTGAGTAATATTACAAATAATTTATTATTTTGAAATTAAAATATAATTAATAATAATAATTTTATTTCATAAATATTTTTCATAATTTTTGGTAATGTCTTTTTTCTTTTAATTTGAAAATAATATATAATATTTTATTAAGATGTAATATTTATTGTTCATTTTCTTATTATTTTTTCAAAATTTTTTGATTAATTATTTAATTTTAAAATTTATACAAGTTAAAAATAATAATACATGTATTATCAAAATACAATATATAAACTTTTGAGTATGCATTCTACCAAATTTATTAAAAATTTATCATATAAAAACTCTTATCTATTAACAAAAAAATAATTTAAATTATAAAAATGAAATTATAATTTTAAATCTATAATATTGTAATAAATCATATTTATAGATTAATAATTTTCATGCAAATACACATATCTAAATTACATATTTATTCTTTTATAATGAATCAAATAATAATAATTTAAAATAAAATTATTATTTAATTATTTAAAAAAATAAAAAATTACTATAATTTTTTAATTATAATTTTCTTAAAGTAATAGTTTTTAGGTTGATAATGGATTTATGTTTTGATTCATTTATTGGTAATTTTTTTTTTTTTTAAATTTATAAACTCAGGTATTTCAATAAAGGTAAGAAGTAATTATTAACATATAAATATTATTTTAATAATTACACCTATATATATAGTTCGTTCAATTGTGTGAATATAAGTAGAAGAAATGTATTAAAAAATCCATTTATCGTAGTGATTCATCGTTTTTTCATTCCTCCAATCGCATGTTGCGGAAGCCATGGATTAAATCTTACATCCATTATAATACTTTACCGTTCAATTATCCTCGGCACGATGTTGACTTTTAATATGTGGTTTCAAATAAAGATTTCACCTACCAATGGAGAACCCTGACGGTGTATCGTATTCACTTAATTATTCCAAATACCAAGTGGATCCCAAAACTCTGGGGCTATTTAAATCATTTTCGACTATACTGTGTTGATAAAGTATTCATAGAATACTAACCCATCCATGAATATTTCCAGTGCTATATATATTAAATCATGAAATCATAAAGACTTCCTTCTTACTAATAACTTCTCATTACAACACCTATTAATCATTTCACATAAAATGAGAACAATTATATTCCAAACCTTCATATATTAAAGACAAAATAAATATCAATCTAACCAATAGTGTTGCAGAAAGGGAATACCTAAGGATAAGACATTGTTACCACCCAACCATAGAATTCCACTTCATAATTCACCCCTGAGCACAGATTCAAATGTCAAGTATCAACAACCATTGTTGATCCTTGAAAAAGGTATTTCATACCTTCTTTCTATGAGGGTTTTTTGCTTTAGTTGTGTCTTTCTTTTGAGGTTTCTCATAACCACTAGCCTATGCTTGCTTTATTTTTCATAAAAGTTCATTTTTATCTCTTGTGATGCTTTATGCTACTTAGAAGGTTATGGAGCACTCTTTTAAGACATTTCTTGATGTTGATATGAAGTTTTTATATAAAATCACTTGTTCAGTTCACTACCACGATCTAAGTGATATATTAGACATGAGAAAAATGTATGTGATATATTAAACATCATAAAAATGTATTTTTTTCAAATTAGTTTAATTTTCGTGTTTAAATTAAAATATTAAACTTACAAAGTGATCTGAGTAGTGAAATCAAATTGAAAGTTCTGATATTTCGTTGTTCAATGTCATTTATCATTTATTGAAATTATTAAAACAAACATCCTTAATCAATCAAACGAGGGCTAGAAAGTCCGTAGCTCGTAACTTCCTCACTGCATATCAATGCTTTAACAAACGAGCTGTTGCTCAGATTTTACAATGGAACGTGCTGAAACTTCTATTTCTTTTGGAGGGGGAAGAAGTCAACATTTAGGGTTTCAATTCACAATATGAAATTTTCCACAGGCCAAACTGGAGAAGCAATTTTAAGAGATGGTGTAGCATGAAATTTTCCAATCCTCCAGCGGAACTATTTAAACTCGAGGATGTTACTTGAGCTTTCCTCGATATTTAGGGTTTTCGAAAGGTAGACTTGTAGAATTGTACTAAGGCGCACAGATTTCATTTCACGGACGTTGGAAGTGCAAAAAAAAGAGGTCGTCAAACCCATTATTTCTCTTTGCTCACAGGAATTACCTGTATGAGGAATCTTGCTTATGGATCAACATCACCATTTTACTTGGTTTTTTTTGTGCGCCCTCCAGTACTAGCTTTAATGACTGATTCAACCCCATCTTCAATCACAACCTCCTAAATCTGTAACATTTCTTGAACCAATAGCGTAGAACAAACATCTTCGCACTATCTCGAATTTCCGAGATGCCTGCTCAACCTGCTTCGCAGTTAGATTTACACACAAACTCAACAAATCTATTGAATTTCCTCTCAACTAAGACCGACCTTGCTCCGCGCTGCTGCACCGCTGCAACAGTTAATGAAGTGTCTCATGCACTGCAGCAGTTCATGAAGCGACATGCTATCTTCCAATTCAAACGTACAACGTTCTTGGTCATCCAAACGCACGACGGCTCCTCCACTTCAATTTTCGACGGGTTTATAAATTAAAAAATATTTATCACTGATTGTAACGCACAAAAGGAAAAGGCTAAGTTGTGATATTGGTCTCACACGAATTGGAGATATCAAATCTCCAATATTAATTAAAAATTCAACAGACTCATCCACCTGAGATTGAAATAACAAAAGGGCTTTGGTGAAAAATGTAACAAAAACTCAAGTTGAAAAGCATCAATAATCTTTATAATAATTATCAAGTACAGTTTCTTTCTAGGTATTTAAAATTGAATCATTCTATTATAATAAAAATAAAAATATTATTCTTAATTATGATTATTGAATCTTTCTGAATTGTATTCTTTCTTGCTGTAAATTGTATTATAATAAAAATATTTAATGACTACAAATTGTATCCAAATTGATATGATACTTTTAAAATTTGTATTCGAATTATTTTAAATTATATATTAAATTAATTAGTACAATATATTGTCCATATTCATCAATGAAATCTCCATTGTGAAAGAGAAAATATAATATAATAACATATGGCATAGATTTTTTTATATGATCCATACAATCCACTTACAATGTCATATTTCATATCAATTCTTTATTTTCATCTTTTCCTCCTCTTCTCACTATGGCACCACACACCAATTGTTGTTTGAAGAGGAAACAATGCTTATTATATTTTATTCTACGGGTATAGTATCGACTTCAAACATTCTATTGTAATGATATACTAAGATCGAGAAGACGAAGAAGATTATAAGGACAAAGAAATCAAAGAATATGCTTATAATTTTGGGAAGAAAGTCGAAAATGATTTCTTCTCTAAAATTCTATATAAAGTGGGTGAAAAAACGTAAATGAAAAAATAACTTAATCGTGAAAAATAAATTAATTTATAAAAAATATAAATAAGTAATTAATTTTTACAATTCTATCAAAAGTGATTAAAATAAATAAATAAAATGAAAAGTGGTAGAAAAAAATTAAAAAAAACGAAAATTGAAATATATATATATATATATATATATATATATATATATATATATATATACACCAGTAATTAATCTTTAAAATTTTATCTAAAATGGTTGAAAATAAATAGATGAAATGAAAAAATAACCTTAACCATGAATAGAAAAAGATAAATTATTTTAGAAAAAATAAAAACAAGTGATTAATTTTGTAAAAAGAATCATTGAGGTAACCCTGAAAGGATAACAAATAACATAAATAGTAGGCTTACAAATTTGAGAATAAAATACAATGTGACCAGATCATAGGCTTACAACTTTTTAGGATTAAAATACAATCTGACCCGGTTTAAGTTATGTGTAATTTATTATTAAAATTCTATATTAGTAATGTGGCTCATGCGAATGAGTTTGTAAATTTAAATAATTGTAAATAATTTATGTGGTTGATGAAATTATATATGTAAATTTATTATTTATATATAATTTATTATTTTGTATAAAAATAGATAAATTTCTTGGTGATTTCTTCTTAAAATTTTATATTAGTAATGTGGCTTAATTGGAAATAATTTATCAATTTGAATTATTGTAAGTATTTTATTTATGGTTGATGAAATTATATATGTAAATTTCATATTTATATATAATTTATTATTTTGTATAAGAAACATATAACTTTATTTATTTTATTAATAAGAATTATGAGATGAGATGTCACTATTTATTAGTATGCATGAAATGTGTATATTTACTTTATTTGATTAAAGTAATATGTTAATCTGAAATTATTTGAACTAAAGAAACTAATTGAAAATTTTATATATTTAAAAGTTCAATTATATATTTATTTTGAAAATGTCTATAGCTTTAAAATAATCAATTTTAAATAAAAGTAAGAGTATATCAAAACATATAAAAAGCATATTAAATGGTATATAAAGAGAAATCTTTCCAAGAATATTGTTTTTTTAATATTTATTTGAGTAATATTACAAATAATTTATTCATTTTGTAATGAAAATATAATTAATAATAATAAAATTTTATTTCATAAATATTTTCTTTATTTTTGGTAATTTTTTTTTTTTTTAATTTAAAAATAATATGTAATATTTTATTAAGATGTAAGATTTCACCTACCAATGGAGAAGGGTGACGGTATATCGTATTCACTTAATTATTCCAAATATCAAGTGGATCCCAAAACTATGGGGCTATTTAAATCATTTTCGACTATACTCTGTTGATAAAGTACTCATAGAATAATATATGTATGTCAAATGAAATAATATTGTCCATCATAATCAATTAGACTTTATAAATTGAAGCCCGCTGTTGTTGACGTTGATGCTCGAAAATTGGAGTCGGCATCGGGTGGTGCTTTAAAGCTATCGGTCATAAAAACTCAACTTAAGTCGTAACTTTCCAAATATGAAAAATTGTGCTGGTACAAGTGGATATAATACAACCACCCCGTGGCTATATAGCAGTGGCATAATAATATATATTTGTTGAAATAATAAGATTTGGCATAGATATAATATATTGGTAGAAATGCTTGGAAAAATGTGAAGTAACTTGGATATATATGTTCTTAGCATTATAGCATGAAGAGAGAAATTCAAATTTATATTTAAAAGTCCATGCATTTTGAAATGGTTTTAATTAGTATTATGTTTTGTGATTTTGAAATAGATGTGTTTCTGAGAATTATGGTTACACTATTAGATATTATAACTATAAAATTTTCAGGATTTCAATAAGAGTTATATCATTTTGGTAGAGTAAGTTATATAATAAAACAGATAAATGATAAAGAAATAGGTCATTGTTTTTTATTAAGAAATGATACTTTTTAAGATTTAAATCCCTTGATTTTACCTAACCATTTTCATGGCCCCCATATGTATATATCATGTGTTTAATACTTCTTAACAATTCTCATATTTTGAATGGGAGAATAAATATCACTTGCAAAGATCATGTGTAATACTATGATGTTTCGTTCACGGGTTCAAATCCCACTGATCAGTGTATGGGTCCTTTAGCCCTTTGATTTATTCTGTAACTAATTTCAAATTCATGGGGAGTGATTCCTATGAAAGACATCTTATTATAATGCATTTATAAATTAGTTTACAAACTTTGGGTCATGTGGGCTAGTTTGAGGCAATGTTCATCGATCTTGATCCCAATGGAAAATTTTGAAGGCCTTTGGCCCTTCATTTCACCCACCCATGTAAGAAAATTCCTTGATATTGTACAATTGTGAGTGATTCCTCCCATAGATGATGCCATTCCATGTTAAAGTAATATTTTTTATGTAATTTATTTGTGGTGGTTTAAGTCATCTTGCATGATCATTGGGTTATAAAATCACCACTTAAGGTCATATGCCCTTGATTTCATACAACGATGTTATGAAGATATCAATACCTATATGTGGTCCATAATGCATCATAATGTTGCTCATGTATGTTCAGTTAGATGAAAAATATTACCTAGAATTGTCATTTGTGGTGGTTTGAGGACTTGTTCATGGATGTCAACCTAGAGAACCTTCATTTAGGTAGTAAGGAATTCGTTATCATTGTGTAGCTAATTTCATGGAGGAATATTGGTCCATGGTGTGAAATACATTTTAACAACAATCATAGTCCTGGTGGGAGACCATGCAATGGTTGTTTCTTGGTTTTTTTTCCTCATGCATGGATTTGATGCTAAATAAGATCCATTCAACTTTTTTAAGGAATTGATTGAGATTTTGACCATGTTTCTATTACTCAATACTAGTCATGATCTCAATTCGTATCATTGGTGTCTGATAACTTATAATGATGCTCAAGTAATTTCAACAAGAGCTCAAGTCACCCTATAATGGGTATATCTTTTGAGTTCAAGCGCTAGCCATTGAAATTGAGCTCATGAAGTCCCATTCAAGGTCTAGGTCCCTTGATTTAATCAACCACCTTAAATTTCATTCCCTAAAACATTTTCACATCCCTAGGACATGTTTATATTTCATAATACCTATTAATGTTATTATCAATTAGAGGATAGACATAACCTGCAAAGGTCATATGTGGTATATTAATCAAGTAGATTATATAGGCCTTAGAGGAGCTGTTGTAACCAACAAATATTCCTCTCATGCCTGATGGTTCCAAATTATTTCTTTTTTCCTTTGGTATATGAATATATATGGGAGACCCAAAGATACAAAGATGGTCTATAGTTGGTTTCTTCCCAGTGAATACTTCTTCGAGATTCGTGTTCTTCAGAAACATGTGGAGAATTCGATTGTGAATATATATGGTTGTCTTCGTAGGTTCTCCCCTCAAGAAGTTTGGTATTTATTGATCATGTAACATCACCTTTAAAATTTCTTCAATGAATCAGTTCTTTCGTTCCGCAACTCCGTTTTTCTTGGGATTATGTGGGACTACAAACTCCCTCTTAATCCCATACTTCTTACAGAATGTGATAATCTCTTTGGAAGTATACTCTCCTCACTTATCATATCTTTGTATCTTGATTCTTATTTTTGTAAGGTTCTCCACTTCTGCATTGAACTCATTAAATTCTATAAATACATCATCCTTGGTTTTAATTAGGTAAAAAAATATATTTCTTGAATGATAATCTATAAATGTGACATAATGTAGGTGACCTCCAAGTGATTCAGGAGTCATAAAACCACATACATGATAGGGAATGTGATCTAATATTTCTTTTGAATGTGAAGCACTGCTTCGAAATGGTCTCTTGGTATTCTTACCCAATGTGAATCCCTTACATACTCCTTTGTGATATTCTTTTAGTTTAGGTATTCCATCTACTATGGAACTTAGAGTTGAGAGGATCTTGAAATGAATATGACAAAATATTCTATGCCATAGTTCACATGGGCTAATTTCAATGTGAACCAAGGCTTGAGCTAGAGGAGATATCAGTCTGTAAATTCCTCCTTCTCGAATACCAATCACTCTAGAATTCTATATGTTTTTGTTTTTAATCCATAAAACAACATCTCCATCAATGAAAGCTACTCAATCAACCTTATATTCTAGACTTTATATGGAGAGTAAGTTCTTATGCAAACTTGGAACAAATAGGATGTTGTTGAGTTGAATGTTGCTTCCATTCTCTAGCTCTATAGAGGTTGATCCAATACCTATCACGGGACAGATTTTGGTATCTCCAAGTTCCACTAAATAATAATATTTTCCCTTTCATAAGTTATTCAATTCTCTGTAATGCCTTGTCATTTGCCTAGATGCACCATTATAAATTTACCAAATTCTCTCATCTTGGAATGTGCCAGTGAGAGCCGAAGACAAGCCTTCATCCTTTTCCTCTATTACTTCTTTCTTTGTAGAGAATAAGAGATTCCATGCTTTCTTTATTCCTTTCTTGAGATATATTTCTATTTTTTAACACTTTTTGATGAACTTCTTCAATGTAAAGGAGATATTCATGATACCCTTAGCCATCCCTAAGTATGAAACCACATTGATAATTCAATAGGGATATGATTATGATTAACTCTCTTTACCTGGAAACTACTTGTCATTCCTTTTTACTTATTAGCTTTGTTCCTTATGTTTATTTGTGTGAAGCATAAAAAACCTACCAAAAAGAGATGAAAAATGACACAATATATATGCTACAATCAAGGGTTAGAACCTCTCCTCTTGAGAGGAAAACCCTTAAATATCTTCTCTTATTTATATATTCTTCAATTGATGAATTACATGACCTTAAGACTGAGACCAATACACTCCAATACCAAGACCAAAATCTTCGAACGATGTGCCAACTTCAATATAGTCTGACCTTGTCAAATCTCTTCCAATAACACCTTTTAAACCTCTTGCTGCAAGATTTTCAAACTCCTACTACAGATCTGTAAGTTAGGCCTCACTGCAATTGTTTCTACCACACGTGGGAACTTCTATATTCTACTAGAGACCTCCTATGACATTCACTTTCCTTACCATGACTCTTAGAGCTTGAGAGTCACCCTTGGTGACCTTCTCTTGACCTCTTTGCTTCCTTTTCCCTAATATCGAACTTGTATATGGAAGCCCTAGGTATGATGAAACAACTCGAGTTTTCATTAGCACATGAGAGAGAAAATGAGGCCACACATAAAGATCCTTCATGCTCCTTCTTCTTCATTCCTTCCTCCTTGCTCTTCCTTTCCTAGAAATGAGTGTAAGTAAGTATGCTTCAAGTATGATGAGTCCTCTTCTATTTACTAGTTTCTTCAAGGGTGGACGTGGGTCTTCCTTTAGGATGACTTGCCAGCTCCCACACCAACTTTGTGTTGAAGGTTATTTCAATGCTTTTAAAGACAAATCTAATTTTCTTTACAAGTTACAATGTGCCCATTAAGGTATTCAACTTATGAAAATGACTCTTTTTAACTTCTTGACATAGGAAAACCCCTAGAAGCACTCAATGTGTGCTTGACCTATAAAATAAAATACCTTGAGCATGAAACCCATGCTCCAAAATATAATAATAAATTTTCTTTCATTTTGTATTTACAAGGATAAAAAATGCATTTCATACTTATGAAGACAAAACCTAGTTACACAATTTTTCAACACCTCCATCCTTCTTTCGGATGAGTAATGTAGGGAAAATAGATGGACATAAACTCTCCTTAACGAAACCCATATCAATAGCTACTACACTTGTCTCTTCACTTCTTCATTCTCTTATGGATTCATTTTGTATGTCACTTCATTTAGAAGAATTGATATAAGAACTAATTCTATGTGATGACTGATTCTTCTAACGGGAGTTAAATTACCTATAAAAACATCAATAATGATATTAGTAAACACGTCAAAGATAAATTTTATTTTTTAGGAAAGTCATCTAATATTGTCCCAACAAGAATTACCATAGGTTTTCCAATCAAATAAAAAAATAATTCTTCTTCCTCAACTTCTTGTAGTAGCTTCTTTCCACTCATTAACATAACACTCAAACCCAATTATGTTGTTGCTCCTTCATTTTGCGAAGGTAACAATATATGTTTATGACCATTCTACTCAAGTATATAGGTGTCCTTCCTACCATCATCAATAGCCTTTCTATCATACCGTCATGGTATTTCTTGAAAAATATGATAAACATCTATGTGAATTATGTCACAAAACACCCCATATTTATAGTAGGGAAAATTTTAAGGGCTAATATTTGCACATGGGATAATTTTCCACGTTTTTTTCAAAAAAAGGATTCACCAATTTTTTTTTGTTCTAAAAAATAATTGCACAAATTTTATGGTATAAAGTTATTTTACCCTAAATATCACCAAAATTATATAGAGTCTATTTAGATAACAATTATAAATTTGAATACTTTTACAAAGTTATCACCAAATATTTTATAGTTTCCATATTATGGACTAGTAGCATTCACCAAGGTTTCTAAACTTTGAGATAAATTTCCATTCTTAATTTTTTCCCTCCTTTATAGAATCCAATCTAAAAATCTACCATCCACAATCCATTTACCAAAATTTTATGTCCGTTTTGTAGCCATGATACTATATAAGGAGTAGCTTGTGGTATTCTCTTTATATCTAGTGTTGCTACCATGTCAAGAGAAAGCAAATTATCTATCAATAATGACTCTCCTAGTTCAATAATTTCTTCAGTTTTTACTGAATTTATACTTCATTTTCTTACTTCTTTCATAATTGCACTTGTTTGACTTGTTGGATTATTTTATGGATCGACATTCACATGAAATATGTACAAATTTTCAACATTTATAACATATAGGTTGGTAATCTCTACTTATTGGGAAATATCTTCATTTTCTAGATTCAACTCCTCTTGGTGTTTACTACTAAAACTTCTACCTTCCTCTCTTAAGGAATAATACCTTCCTTTGCTACTTTTCTTTAATTTTTTCCTCTTGCAGGACTTCTTCATCTACTCTTTTGAATTTACTTTTTTGGCTATCTTCTCTTATGATTTCAAAGCCACTCTCTATGCATCTTCAACTATCATCAAGGATAGGATGATAATATCATCCTAAATTTCATACCTTAAACCATTAATGCACCTAACAAGATTTTGAGCTTCCTCTTCACTATGAATAGATCTAATGTTTAGTTTGTAAAATTTCCTAGTGCATTCCATTACTTATATAGAATTTTGCCAAAGGTTGGACAAATTATAAAAAATATCTAACTAGTAATATTTAGGCATGAACTTGTCTTTGAATGTTTCCACCATTTTCTCCTGACTCTTGATCTTTGACTTGCCCTTATTCTTTATATATACTTTCACTTCATCCCACCATAAGACTTCATGGTTGTTTAATATTGTCAGTGCATAATTAAATCATTTACCTTTATCAACATATTCATTATATATATATATATATATATATATATATATATATATATATATATATATATATATATATATATATATAGCAAGAACACCAATCCATAAATTCATCAACATTTTAATTACCTTCATACACAAACACCTCCATGTTTGGTCTAACACTCATATTAGACATCATATTTCACATTATTTCCTCTGTTTATTCTTCACCTTCTTATTCACAAAAATATTGTTATTTTTCCTTACTAACATCTCACATGCAAACTCCTCTTTCTTGGGAAGTCTCCATCGCTTCTAACATCATGTAAATGTACCTCATATCCACTTTTAGGGCTTCATTCTCTATAGGAATTCCTTGACCTACTCCTCAATTTTCTCCTCTATATTCTCCTATGTGTATTTGTAGCATATCTTAGCACTCATTTTTCTCATACCAAATATAATTCCTTTAGTCCCATTTTTCTGATTTTTCACTTACTTTTGGATCTATGCTCTTCAAAATCCAGGTAGAAGATCTAAATCTCTCATGTAGTAGTTGAAATTATTGTGGTAGTGGTGATGAACTTCAAACTCAATTTTTTGTGTTAATTATGCTATGTTGATATCTCAACCCAGAACAATTTTTATGATTTTTCACTTAGTTTTGGATCTATGCTCTTCAAAATCCACGTAGAAGATCTAAATCTCTCATGTATTAGTTGAAATTATATGTGGTAGTGGTGATTGACTTCAAACTCAATTTTTTGTGTTAATTATGCTATGGAAGAAACCGTAAATTATCTCACAATGCAAAAGTTGGAATTGAGATGGTTTTATTGTGCGCAGAGTATATAGATCCAGATTTTAGGATATCCTTTATAGTGTGTGATCTAAAAGTCCAAATGATCTATTTTTACCTAATGATGCAAAAATCCTAAGATATGAAGATCTGGATGATATTTATACATTACAATTTCTATTTGTTGATATACCTTAGCAAGTTTGGATTTATTTTCCAACATGGCAAGTGCTTTGATATGAGTATTTAGGGTACAAATTCTTGTTATATTTTTCGATTAGGTTCAAAGAAAATATTTCATAGTATGGATTATCAACTATGATCCATAATTTGGTTGATGGCTCATCGTTGGACTATTGCTACAATTAGATTCCTTTGTTGGTCTAAATTCACAAAAAAATGTGATAGACACTTTCACATTATCATCAAATAATGGTTCTTTTGAAAATTTAAAGATTTGGTGTTTCCAACATTCCTTGTAATAGGAAACTCAAACTGGTTTGACCTAGAAATATTCAAGTTGCACTATAAGTTGAATAACCTTCTATGAACACCAAAATAAATTTGCTAAATATGGATTATGAAGTTGAACCAGAGATCCCATTGGCTGTAAAAAACTATCAGTCCTACAATATCTAAAAAATCTAATCTAGCCTACACTAAACATAATATGAATTCATCCTTATATATGCACACACAAATATACATGCTAATTTATATATTCAACAAAAAAGGGTAAGACTAAATATTAACACTCTACATGCAATCTTTCTCTCTTACACATCACTCATAGTCTCCAAAAAATCTAAATCCCTCAATCTCTCTCATTGACATTGAAAAATGTATTACATAGATCTCTCCTCCCCAGTTCAACAAATTCAATTTGGTTTGCTTGATTATCTAATACTCATAAATTGGCTAAGTCTATCCCTTTTCATAGCAACTAAATAACACTCATCTTAATTTCCCAATAACATAGATACATTATATATTACACTTGGAAATTATTATAAATTAAATAAATTTAAAGAAACCAACTTCTTTGGTAAATGATATTTGACCTAAGCACTTGAAAAATAACTTTAACTACTTAATACTCTTGCATCACTTATCAATATATATTAATACACATAATTACTTTTACAACATTACTTATTAAATTTTACTATTAAAAATACTTTAATTTATAATATATTTAATTCATATATTTTTTTCCCTATATTTTTTCTAATATATTTCAATTCAATTTGTAATTAGAATGTCAAACATTCAAACTCTTATTTATTGTACGAAGGTGAACATTTTAATAATATAAAAATCACTTAAACATATTTAAAATTAAATCCTCACAATAATTTTGCAAATTTAATATTATCTACTTTCCTTTTATAACATCAGGCACTAAGTTTGTTATTTACAAAATTAGAATTAGGCACCAAAGACATATTAGTATAATGTACGAACTATTAAATTAGAGGTCCATATTATTTAGTCACTCCCTCGATTGTTTTCTTCTCCCCTAGCAATGTACATGTTAGTTTTATGAATGTTATTATAATAGTTTAATCTCCCCTAGCCATGTTAGTTTTATGAATGTTTTTATAATATTATAATTACATAGTTTACATAGTTTCTCCCCTAGCAATGTATGTTAGTTTTATGAATGTTATTATAATAGTTTAATCTCCCCTAGCCATGTTAGTTTTATGAATGTTTTTATAATATTATAATTACATAGTTTACATAGTTTCGAAAGAAGGTGAGAGATTTAATCAAAATTAGATCATACTACAAAAAAATGTTGTATTTATATCTTTGTAATTGGGTAATGTTTGGTGTTTTTTTTTCGTCCTACCCTATGTGTGTATATATATAGTTTTGGGAATAGAAACTCCCACTTCATCATTGGAATTTAAACTTTATCAAAACCAAATTCAAAGAAATAACTAATGTAAAGTATTGACCCTTAGGCATAATGTCACAATGACCATTTTTTTGGTTTTCTCTAAGATGAAATGACCATTTTTTTAGTTTTAATTTAGTCATACTTTGACCGAGACTCCCAAAACATACAGTCAGGATTAATACATAATATTTTAACAAATGTAACTTATTTAACGGAGATATATTGAGAATGACGAACATCAAATTATAATGTGTGGCCCACGAGGTATATTAGTTCTCTCCAATCATGTAATGGACAAAATCAGATGATCATTTTCATAATTTTAGCAAAGTGCATATCCGTTATTTCTATGGTTATTATTCTCCATGTCCGTCTACTATGGATTGGATAAGTAGTAGTATTGTATTCATGCTATGTAATTCTACGGTTGGGAATTCCTCGTCTCAACAATTGGTTTCAAGGATTATTAGTCCCTGCCTTGAGGGCTGGCAGGGACTATAGTAATCGATTTTGAAATTGTATTAATCTGCACGAAAATAAAAATGAATTTCGAATCTTAAACCAAAGTCATATGAAATTATATATTCATTTTTCAAAAAATTTATGACTTTCCACAATTTTAATGAAAGTTTGAACTTGTGGTCTTATTGGCCTCTTCCCGAGGCACCGACAGCACTGACCGTATGAAAATCTAGGATATAGCTAACATTGATGAACATGATTTTTTTGGGTAAAGTAATGCTGGGATTACCTAGCATTAGTTCAGTAACAATAAATGTCTAATAAAGTATTACTTCACAACAAGTTACTAAATACATAGGTTAATTTTCCCATGAGAAAGTACATGCAAATGTACACGTACAACCGTGCAATTGTACACGTACAACCGCATGTAAGTACATGTTGTTGTTTTGGTCTCTCCGTGAACTTTATTCTGGGTTCTCTGTGGTCTCTCTAACTTTTGTTCTGGTATCTCTTACTTCTCTATAAATATCAAACACCCCACCATGGCTCGCTTGTGTTTGCTCCATTCTTCCCTATCAAATGCCCTCAGAGTCAATATCTTGGGTCTAATTTTCTTCTTCGTCAGTTTCTTGCTAGTTATAGTTCAGTGCAATGCCGTGAATATGTCAGAGGAAGTAAGAATCCTTGTGCAGATAAAAGAGCTACATTGGATTGACACAAATAATGCTTTGAGCAACTGGAACTCATCTGATGAAAGTCCATGTGATTGGAATGGAGTGTTTTGTGATACTCGATTCAACGCTGTTACTAAAATTCATCTCTCCAACACCAACCTTTCAGAAAGCATGAATTCTGCTATATGTGGCCTTCAAAATCTCGAGGAGTTGATACTGCAAGGAAACCATTTCGAAGGCCTATTCTCCCACGGATTATTGGCATGCAAGTGTTTGCAGACGCTAGATTTGTCAGAGAACTTCTTTGTGGGAAATTTTCCGTATAGCATCCACGAACTCGCTTAGTTGTGCCATCTGAATCTGGCATCTAACAATTTCTCTGGAGAGATTCCTCTAGGGTTCGGCATGTTACCCAACCTGGAGACACTGTGGCTCAAAAATAATCTGCTGAGTGGATCAATTCCTATTTTTCTCTGCAATTTGATGAAGCTGGAGAGTTTGGATCTCGCTATCGATCGTTTCTCGGGTAACATTCCCACCAGTTTGATGACATTGTCTAAGATGAAAGAACTCTATCTCCGGTGAAACCAGCTGTCTGCACAAATTCCTCACAATATTGACCAACTGAAGAGCATACGGTCTCTTGACTTTTCAACTAATCGGTTGAGTGGAACGATTCCTGAAACAATTGCAAATCTGAGCTATCTGGACACCTTGTCCTTGTGGGAGAACAACTTCACGGGGTCTGTCCCTGCACAACAAGGAATGCTTCATCATCTGCGCTACTTAGATCTTTCGACAAACAAGCTTACGGGCTGGTTGCCGCAGAATTTGGGTACACATTCTCATCTTTGGCTCATCGATGTTTCAAGCAACGATTTCGACGATCCACTTCCTAAATACCTATGCAGGGGTAGAATTCTTTATGCATTGGTTATATTTGCAAACAATTTTAATGAAACCTTGCAACCCTTAGACTCTTGTAGCAGTTTGCAGTACGCACAACTTTATAAAAACCAGTTAACTGGTGAAGTTCGTTTGATGTTATGGAGCTCTCAAAATATCACAGAATTGAAGCTCTATAATAATATGTTTGAAGGCCATATTCCCAAAGAGATTGGCGGAGCGAAGAAGTTGACATGGTTAGAGATTGCCAACAATCGGTTCAATAGAATCATTCCTCCATAGATCGGACAACTGAAAAACCTTGTCAACTTCAGTGTAAGTAATAATCGACTGTCTGGGCCTCTTCCAGATGCACTTGCAGGCTTGAATTAAATTAATATGCTCTACCTTGATCACAATTCTTTGGTTGGGGAAATTCCAAACGGGATAATGTCATTACCAAATCTCTCTCATCTCAATCTTGCCAACAACCAGTTAACAGGTAAGATCTCTCCAATGGTAACCTCTAGGTCAAATTTAAGGGTTCTAGACCTGTCAAACAATTTACTTTTAGGGGAAATCCCTTCTCAATTGGGGAAGCTTAGGTTAGTTCGTGGGGTTTCGACATCCACTTCGTCCAAGTCCACTTGTCCACTGTCTCTGCTTTTATCTTAAGGAAAAACAAAACAAAGAAGGCCCGAATCAAGTTTCCTTGACCACAGCAAATTAAAAAAATCCCAACTATGGATACATAAGGGCCGAAACTGCTAAGGGCATTCCATCCAGTGTAAGCATATAGATAATCTGGAATGTGACCCTTTAAATGAACACCATTTTCAAATTTAATTTAATCTAATAGTTTTACATTTTAAAATTTTTCCAAGCATATTGTCATGCGTAGAACCATGACATTAATCCTTCAGGTTGCAGAGTTGCTTTACTTCTTCCATTTTCCATCCCATCTATAGACTCGTGGCATAGCTCGTACAAGTTTCCGAGTTGATGTTTGTTTATTTTAACGCTCCAAATACGCTTAATCTAGTAGAAATAATGCCGCACTAGTGTGTTTCAAGTCAGTAGGGACTTGCTGCATGGTTTGTTATGCATCATTGTATTTGTTTGATGCCCTAATACTTCACTGTGATTTTTTATTTGTATCATAGATATATATACATCAATATATGTTCGTTGGAAAAAATTTCCAATTTTAATTACAAAAATAACTATTTGTACCTCCCAAATAATTTCAATACACAAATATACATATATTGATTTCATGACCTTTAACCTATAAATATAATTATATTCATAACACTTGTTTATCAAACGAATAATCGAACCTTTATATAGTCATATAGTTTTGGTAAGTTTACACTACAAACTCTGTTCTCACTATGTTTAGTCCAGTATGGAAGGGTTTTAATGAGATTTTTTCACCATTATTTCAATTACTGAGTTACATAAATTATCAGTGACTCATTGTGTTTGAATTTCTTCAAATTCGTATCAGAGGTAATCTACATTTTATTATGTGAATTTCTTTCAAATTGAACTTATTATTTAGTGAGTTGTTGGTTGATGTTGGTCTTTGGATAAGCGTTCCTATTTATCTCGTATGTGGATAACCTTAGGTAAATACCCTTACCTTATTGTGTAAGTTCTCTAATTTTAAATACATTCTAATTTTAGATACATTATTTAGATAATAGTGAAATGAAACTAGTTCACAGTTTTCCCTTTTTAGGGTAGGATTGTTAACATAAGAAATTTTGAGGGTTTTCAAACCTATGTTTCTTTTTTTATGCCACTTGTTCTACAACTTAACTTACATAATTCATATAAAACTATAATTATTTTAAAAAATGGTTTTATAACCCTGTGTGGTCTATTGTCTCTAATAATTTATTGTCTTTCTCTGTGACCCATTTTAAGTTTAGACGTCTTTTCAATTACGAACATTGTTCTTTTGCATATTCTGATTTTTATTTGGGTTTGGGGTTTCTCAAACCCTGGTTACCAGTTAATGATGTCAAATTTCGAATATTGTTACAATTATTTGTATAGTTTTTTTGTATTCACACAGTAATTAGAATTGTAAATATTATCACTTGGGTTTTTAATTTCCGGATGAAAAATCATTTACTTGCTTACCATTTTATTTCTCTAGAAATTGATATTTTGTTTAGCATTGGTTATAGCCCTGTATTCACTAGGTTTACACTATTACCCGCTTCTTAAATTTTCAGTCCATTTTTTAATTAGATATATATATATATATACTACTACTACTACTACTACTAATACTATTTTTCTTATAACAGTAACCCCCAGTCTATGTATAATGGCTGATTTTATTGTTAACTTTGTAAATGTAGAAAAAGCAATTGGAATTTTGTAACCCTCTTCGCAACCATTTGTTGTTCAGGAGGAAATAGGTTTTGTAGGATAGCAGGTTGTTGCTACGGTTGAGTGGCACAATGAAAAATAAATCAGGGCATCTATCAGTGCTGTTCACAATTATGTGAGTGCAAAAAAGTGCAGAGTACATCAAGTTAGGGTATAACAGTATGGCAGGGGAATAACCATAGGTCCCTAAATTTATACTATATCTAAATTTCTCCCGAGAATATTGTGAACTGATGGAACTCCTGTCATTAGTATGTCTTTGACAAGAGAAAGACCCAATTCAAGCGTTTTAGAATTATACTGCCCTTCTGGTTCGACTTCAACAAGTTGTTCCTCGGTTGCCAAATGCGCTTTGTCCCCAAAAAAATTAGACTTACTCAGCCACTAAGTTGTTCCTGGGTTGCCAAATGGGCTTTCTCCCCAAAACAATTAGTCTTACTCAGCCACTATATATGGGTTGCTCCATATATCCATCCACACAGCTGGTCAAATCAAATTTCGAGTAAAAAAAGATCTTATGTACAATGACTCTACATAAGATCAGCTGGTTTTTTTCTATTTATCAAATCTCTTTCATTTCATCTAATATCTATCGAATCCATCTAATCCAATTCTCAATCCCGTAGTCTAACGACAATTTCACCAGTAAAAGGTTAGGTTTTTTCTCCCAATTTGGAATAAATTTGGTAGAAATCTTTGGAAATATTTCTCCATGCAAAGAAAACTGACTCGGGAAAGGTAGCACACGTCTCAGTATACGTATCTTTGATGATATTTTCTCCCTTTTAGGTATATTTTCTATATATATATATTTTCCCATGTAAAGAAAACTGTCTTGAAATGCGTGATACATTTACTAGATGGCTTGTTTGTAAATATATTGATTTGCAAGCAAATTTCATGTGGGTTGCTCTTGAAAATCAATAAAGATGAGGTTTGAGACAGTGCACTTCAATTATTTAGTGAAAATATGTAACGACCGGGGATTACGCATGAAGTTGTGGTTGGCCACTTGACTGTCATGCCATTGACAAAATGAATGAAAATATGTAAAGGTCGGTGATTATGCATGACGTTGTGCTTGGCCACTTGACTATCACACCATTTACAAAAGGAACGAAAAGTATGCACACATGATTCTTCATTCAATTATTCACAGTGGCCTTAAAATCTTAAATCCAAAGATGTCCTACATATACTCAACCTCTTAGATTCAAATTGTGCTTTAAATACTCAACCTATTAGATTCAAATTATGCTTCTATTTAAAGTAAAATGCTCATATATTATATAAAAGAGTCTGGATTCTTTAGTACCCTGCTCAGTCAAATTTCTTGCTCTTTTTTAGAAGCGAGAGGTCGAATTCTAGGTTGTTTTTCTGGGGTCAGATTTTGGGGATAATCAAAGTATAGCATTGTAGGTCATGTTGTCTATGTGGGGTTCTCATGTGCTTTGCACAACTAGGATTTGGGTTCCTGTTTCCCGAGGTGATAGTGAAGTACAATATTGGGAGAGGGTTTGGAGATGAGGTAACTTTTGTCTGGTCCAGTTCATGCGTGTAGTTTGTTTCTCAGAGCATTGTCCTAAGAATTTCATGTCACCCTTTGATTTCGAGAAACATTGGTTTTCATGAAAAAAAAAACATGAAAATTGTATTAATGGCAATATTTAGTTCAAGTTTCTATTTGGCATTGGCAGGGACTTGCTGCTTCGCAGCTTCACTTGTTAAACTAGACACGGACCTCCACCAGAAGACCTGTAGTTTTTACACTACGATGGCCTCGATGCAGGTACGGGACCTCTTGGAAGAGATTCAAGAAACCCATTGTTCATATCAATATTATTATTCTCCACTTGATCTTCTTGATGTGTTATCAGTATTTTTGTTACTTGATGTCTTACCAGTCATTTCTTTATTAATCTGAAACCTGTACCATAGCATTCATTAATATATTTATAAATAAATTTTCAACTTTTCAGGTAAAAAATAAATCTGAAGAAACTAGTGCGCCTTTCATGATGTACGCACTGACATCGGTGCGTGGGGGTATTATAAATTCACCAAACAAATAGTATAATAGATCATACGGTGCTATCCTAATAACATAGCACACCGGTGCCCTATTTTAGATGTGGCGCACTGATTAAAAAATTTGTTTTTAAATTTTTTATTACAGAGTACTTGCATGGTGCACTGTATAATACAATGCACCAGTGCGCTATGTTACGTAGGGCGCACCAATAAAAAAAAAATCCATTTTTTCCAAAAATTCACGCAAGGGCCGACAGGTATTGGGATTTGACGATGAAATTCGTCCCGTCGGTTGGATGTCAATATAAAATGAAAAGAAATAATTATGAAATCATAGAAACAGGGAGGAGAAAGGGAAGAAACAAAAAAATGAAGGGTTTAGGGTAAAAATGGATAAAACTGCAGAAAAAGTAAAAAAAATGTAGAAAAAGTAAAAAAAATAATCAAATTTAATCACGAGATCCTATAAAATTCTATGCTACAGGGTTTGAATCACAAGAGGTTTGGATTTTGATTGTTTCAATACTTCTGTTCGAACGTATTTCGCTACTCCACAGTGCTCTCGTGCTCTCTTGCTCTAGTTATGTCTCCTACAAATCTCTGGCTGAAAATTTTAGCAAAAATAGTGAAATAATGAAAAGTGTTAGTATTTAAAGAATTGTTTTATGAAATTAGATTTTCGAAAATATTTTTCTGCCCATTTTTCAATTTGCCACTTTTTTTCACTTGAATAAAATAGAGTTGTTCTTTTTTTATTTGCGTTTATTCGTCACCAGTGCGTCACTTAATAGAACCACACTGGTGTGAACATTGGTAACACGACATCGGTGCATAAGTGCACAGTAACTAGAACACATCGGTGTGGTTATCTATACATTAGCACCGATTTGCGGTTGAGGCACCGAAATTACTTTTATGTGTGTAAACCAAAGTTAGACATGTTGGAAATGTACATTTTTCTGTGAAAATATTTGGGCCATTTCTTTTCAAAACTACACCTCTTCTTTTTTTAGAAAAATAAACTTGAACCTTTCCATAACCGGCAACAAGAAAAGGTTCCCCATGATCTGCTTGCTGACCCATGATCTTCTTGCTCATTTGTAAGTTCCTCCTCCATATTGGCATCTAATTTCCTCTTTTCTCCTTTGTGCTTTCTATCTTGATTTTAACAAAATTTATACAATCTTTGTTTTACAAGAAACTGACCTTGAATGTTCTGGGAGAAATGACAACAAGTCCTTCCTTCTGCATTTGTTAGCAGAAGAAGACTGTTTTTCGACTAGAATATGCAGTTATTACATGTGGAGGCTATGAAATTAGTATAGGGTTGAGCAGAGGAAAGACATTGGAAATGGGCTATTACAGTATCTTTTCCAATGGGAAACCGATTTGTAGGTAGAAATATGGTAGCTATAGGTATCTATGATTTTCTTCCCACGGAAATGGTCACTGGATTTCCATTTATAATACAAGCATAATTTTTACCGGTTTCATCCAGAGAGAGCATAATTTTCAATAACAAATGGAACCAGGGCATCCTTAAGTGTATCCTGTTCACATTTTGTTCAGCATTTCGTTCTTTGTTAATTGCTAATTCACCTATACATTCAAAAATTTGGATTTTTGGGTACCTTCCATGTGATATTCCTCGTTATCCATAGGATCACAACTCATACAAGTTAGAGATGCCATTCAGGTTAAATTAAAAGCTGAATATGTGTTTTTATGTGATGTCAGCTTTGCCAATAAAAGTTAATGTAAGCCAACCAAAGCTAGGACAATACTGCCAGCTGATTTTAAACACATTCTGGAGAATCTTTCCTTTCATGGGACCTACCAGCCCAATCACCAATGTCAATTTATCATTCTCTATTGTCCTTAAGGGAATAGGAATCCTTCCATTCATGGTGTCTCTTGGCTTTGTCGACTACCTCGATTGATCTTTCTCTATTGTCCAATCTTTCCCTGCCATCCTTGTAAGAATGAGAATTGTTACCTTCATGCGATCTCTTAGCCCGTTGAAGAGACTCAATTAATCTCTCTCTCACATCCCTTAGCGAATAGGCCTCCTTACTTTCGAAGGACCGTTTCACCTTGCTAGTCGCCAGAGCATCGACAAGTATTTCTCTGCCATCAACTCTACTCTCCCTTTCTCCATCATGGGACCTCTTAACCCTATCGTTGGCCTCAACTGAATGCTCTCTGTCGGTCTCAACTGAGCTTTCTCGACTGCCCTTCTCATATTTTTCAAAAATATTTTCTCCTTTTGTACTCTGTCGAGCTCCATAGCCGTCTGCATCCCTGTAAGTGTCTTTTTCCGTCTTTCTCTTTGAATCACTCATTTTCTCTGCTATAAACCTCTCAGCCGAAATTTGAACTCTCGTCTTTTCAAACCCTCATCTCCTCAGAAAAATTCTTGCCCACGATTCGAACCCTCCACTGCTCCAATACTGCACTTTAAAGAATATTTTTTCCTTCTTAGAAAAGATATTTCAATGACATACCTGGTTTGCGTGAGGTTTTATTTAACCCTGTTTCGGTGCACGGGGTTTTATAGGAGCACCAGTGCGGTTTTGTAAGATCGTGGTTTATGTTTTGGTGCGATGTTTTATGATGCACCAGTGCGTAAGAGTTTTGAAGCACCAGAGCGCTACAGTACTAAGACACACCGGTGCGGGTTATGATGATAAGTGCACCAGACGAAAAACCAGGAATCTCTACTAGAAATGGCGTACTGTATAAAGTTATTTTTTTTTGCTATGTAAGATCATAATAAAATAATGAAAATTCTAAAGTAAATGAATTTATTTGCATTATTATCTAAACTTTATTATGTTACAAAATTTCATGTTATTCTAGATTTATTATTTTACAATTATTTACAAATTTACAAATTTACAAATTTTAATAAAATCATTTCACATTAGTACAATTAAAATTTTCACATTAATACAATTGAAATTTTACAAACATTTTACTTACAATTCCAATTCCAATTCCAATTACAATTACAATTACAATTTTACAATTTCACATACAATTACGATTAGAATTAGAATTACAATTTTAGAATTATAGATACAATTACAATTACAATTAAAATTTTGCAATTACAATCATTTCATAGTAATACAATTCAAATTTTACAAATATTTTACATACAATTAGAATTACATTTACAATTACAATTTCAATTTTACAAATATTTTACATACAATTACAATTACAATTACAATTACAATTTTAGAATTTTACATACAATTAGAATTACACTTACAATTTTACAATTTGTCATATATACAATTACAATTAAAATTACAATGACAATCATTTCACAATAAATTAAATATTAAAATTACAATTAAAATTTTACATTAAATATTTTACATACAATTATAGGTAAAATTACAATCACGACATAATATTTAATAAATATCATGGTCATTTAATATTAAATTAATTAATAAACATCACTATCATGATAACCATCGTACAAACATCATATTCGACTAAAAATCACATTCAAATTCGCTAACATCATCGTGATCATGATCATCTAACAAAACACAATTAGCATTGTAAAACATCATCACAACACAAACATCAAATATACATCTCATGTCAAATAACTCATGCTATCACATACAAATCTATCTGCAAGTTGCAAATTAAATGAACATATCTAAAATGGTCTAATAATATACACATCATGATGATCACCAACATGTAAATTAAGTACAACTGCAACATGAACATAAAATACATGGACTATATATATATATATATATATATATATATATATATATATAATGTTAAAAATATACAACTGTAATATAAATGTCATGGATCAGCTGGTGGAACAACATCAATAGCAA
Organism: Pinus albicaulis; assembly: GCA_034641835.2. Lineage (NCBI taxonomy): Eukaryota > Viridiplantae > Streptophyta > Pinopsida > Pinales > Pinaceae > Pinus > Pinus albicaulis. The sequence continues at coordinate 745,676,444 of CM076576.1, read as the reverse complement.
TACTTGTTGAGGCCTGCTCAGTGAATGGTGCAGCCTCAACGGTAAATGGTCCATATTGCTCATGATCATGAGTACTGATGGATGCTGCAGGCTGCTGACTGGATGTGGCTAATGGTCCTGCCTCATCTCCATGATAATTGTTGCTAGATTCTAGTGGAGGCTACTCATCTGGCGTGACGCAAGGTGAACGATCATGAGATGATGAGTCACTGTGTGCGGACTTTCGATCACGTGTTGCGTCTCAACCACACCTATAACGTGCAACAGTCCTCTTGAGCCATGTAACTAAGGTCGTAGCTCCTACGACATGCCGCATCAACTTGTACATGTCACGCGACATGCCTCTCCACATCTTTAACAGGCTACCATCAACCTGAATGTATCTCATATAAGTAGGCCTGATGCCCGCCTTAACAATCAATAAAGTGAGTTGGTCACACAACTCCATCCTGTATCTAGTATCAAGTCAGTCATGCCTAGAAAAAGGAGGTATCGGCACACCAGCAAGATCAGGTCTCTCTGCACTGGCCTCCTGATGATCCTGGGCATCTGGCATGCCCTGATCATCATCAGGATTCACATCTAGATCATGTGGTGGTGTTGGCATCTCCTCGCCATCAAAAGACCCAACGTTTGCAAAATATATACAAGTACACAACAATAATTAGATAATTTCATTACACAATTTAATGAAAACAAGTTAAAGAATATGTTAGAATAAATTTAAATAAAACAATAATATTACCTCTATCCTCTGGTGGCTCATAATCTGTGAAGAGGATGTTGGCACACCCTCGCCAATCCAATCCAGTATAAGGATAGGGGACCATAATGAAGGGACGCAGCTCATCAACACTGGCTAGAAACTCCAGTGCATCATGTGATATCCTCGTTGGAAACACAGTCTTGCCCCTCTTGGGTATCATCTGCCCCCACATGTGCATCCGAGCGTCAAGCATCGAACTACGAGGCTTCCAAACAAAAGCAGACCTCGTCTCTAGAAACCTCTCAAAAAATAAGCAAAAAATCTCTTAAGCAAAAGGGAAGTTGACCCTCCCTTGTGCACGAGCACGACATCTATCTAAGGCTGTACAGAACTACCGCAAAAAAATGGCAGACCACTTGACAAGTCGTGGCACATGTACTAAAGAGTCAACATAATATAGAAGCGAGAAACTAATGCATTTCCCGTCACTGGTGTTGCATGAAATAGTCGAAAACAAAAGTTAGGGACACCTCACCTCCTCACTACCAAATGCACCAATACGTAACTGACCTCCAGCAACTTGAAAATCCGAAGGAGACAATACATTTGCTCCAATGTATCTTTGGGAGTACACTAACTAACTCCCGGCAGCACAACTAGCTGGAACCTCTGGGAACGAGGGAAAATCCACCCCTCTACTCGATAGCCCTGTAATGAAATATATGTCCTCCTCAGTGGGTGTGTACCATTGGTTAGGACCAACCTGGAAAGCCTTTTGGTGGGAATTCCACCTATGGATAAGATGTCTTAAAAACACACCATGTCCCTTTAGGGAAGTAGCCTCCTCATAGAACTTGAGGAGGCCTACCTGCCTTAGGAGCCCCTGGGTAGCTGTTGTAATAGGGTGAGGGCACATATCTCTCTCCCTCTCTCGCGCCTCCCACAGGCGAACCATGTCATACTGGTCCGCCTCTTGTTGTTGTTGTTCACCCTCTTCTCTCTAAATTATTAACATATTAAATAATTTTTTTTATTAAATGAGACATGTATTTAGGAATATACATATATAATCATTTTTGGAAAAAAAAAACAAAACAGTCGATGTGCCACAAAAAACATTCATGCACCAGTTCCAGTGCATATTTTGTTTGTCACGCACCAGGGGCGGTGCCCCAGATTGCATTCAACGCACTGTAGGTAGTGCACTTGAAAATTTTTAGAGCACCATTGACTATGTATGGTGTCAGGAGTGCGGTGCACTGACTAAAATCTATGCCCCGACGTGTATAGTTGTGTCAGCGCACTAACCTCCCGACTTCATTACGTAGTCAATGGTGCGGTCATTTACCAGGCCGCACCATTGACCTTGTCAGAATGCCGAATGTGATGCGTTGATAAACACCGAGGTGGATATTTCAGTCAATGCACCACGTTGCCGCCATTCCACATGGTCAACAGTGTGGCCGGCTAAGTGACTGCACTGCACTTCTTTTTAAAATTTTAAAATAACACGGTGTGCCTTTCGGTACCGCCTCGGAAATGGTGTGGATACTGTTAGCACTGATTACGGTGCAACCTATAAATTTTATAGGAAACACCGATTACCGTTGCGAGCCGAATGGCTTGAGTGCAACGTGTGACAAGAAAAAATTCTTCTTTTAAATGGTTAATTTTAAGGTTATTTGAAATTCTAATCCGCTAAAAATCTTAATTATGGAAAAACAAGAAAAATACCTGTTTGGCCGTCGAGGAGGCATATTGGCTATAAAATTCGTAAAAGAAATTTTTCCCACCATTTTTCAAAATGCAAGCTGGAGATTGGTGGGAAATTCACAGCAGTAATGTGTGCAATGGGTGCAATGGGAGCATTGATGTCAGGGCGGTTCAGACAAGGATAAATTGCACTGGTGCTTGAGAGCTCTGGAGCACTGAGAAAAGTGAAAAAATGCAGATTTTTGGCAATAATTTTTTTTATTTAACCCTATTCCGTTGCGCAAGGTTTTATAGGTGCACCAGTGTGGTTTCTTAATACCGCACTATGCAGTTTTTGTTTTGGTACGTTGTTTTATTACGCACCGATGCGAAAGAGTTGTAAAGAATGAGTGCTCTACAGTAATACGATGCACTAGGCGGGTGTGTATAGAGCACACAGTGTTCAGTGTGCCAATGCTTTGTGTGCACCGATGCTTTCTCTTGTTGAGCGCACCGGTGCAGTTTTGGATGATAAGCGCACCAAGTGGAAAACATCTGCAAAAAACTCCACCCGCCAACCTCCTCTAGTTACCTCCACTAGAAACAGATGGCTGGGGTATTTTTATAAGGGTTTCCTCAAAAACATCCGCTAAATGGTCTTTTCCTTGTAGTGGGAGTACCACAAACAATGGTCCAAAGTAGGCCTAAAATATCATTTTCGCAAACTACATAGGCTATCCCTCAAAAATCTACTAATCAAAACGGTCCCACTTTCGAGTCTACCACATGGATTCCTATGGGACAACATACTATAGGAATTATGCAAACACTGTATCAAGGTTAATATTTTCAGGTACAAAATTTTCGGATTCAATTTGTCCAAGGTAAACCTTTGCAAACTCAACCTGTATAGGGTCAACATTACTTGGGCGAAATGGGTCAATGTCCACCTTTCCAGAGTCAACCATATATGGGCCATACATTTCAAATTTCATTTCAACCCCAACTTGGTATGTCTTATCCCGGTTAACCTGGAGGAATGAAAATTCCAATCGCACAATCTATTCTAGGATATCCTCAGTACCCTCCCCTAGGTTGTAGACCTAACCCTCATGATTATCAAGATTTACAAGAGGACCACAATAAAAAATTATTGTTTCTCAAAACTTTAGATTTGTCATATTTGTCTCGGCTAACAAATGATCTAATATCCTATTATTTGTTTTGGCTGGAAATTCCTACTAGTTTTCCCAATGACATTTGTAAGTTTGAAGGTAAATAAGAATAGGACCAATCAAATTATGTTATTACATATCATATTTTGTGTGCCTTGGATTCATTCATCGATGATTCCATTAGATTATGTCCTTTCCAACGAACTTCAACCAATTTGGAAAATAAATGGTACATTAAGTTACCAGTAGCCTCTTTCCATAACTTCAAATTCTTAGCGACAACATTTTTGACACACTTTTAGGTACCTATTCAATATGATACTGGTACAGAAATTTTTACTTCCTTGAAACAATTGAAAGCTACCTACATTTCCAATCATATACATGAATGGAGAAGAAGCATCGTGTGGTCAAATTTCTTATTCAAGATCAAATTTTGGCTAAGTGGTTTACAAATTCATTACTTCCTATCATTACGAAAGATGTTTCCAAAGGAGGTGTTGTAACCGACAAGTAGGTAATTTCTCGTGCCCAATATCTATACCTTGTTTATACACAATCTGGCACTTTTCATGAGAAAAACCCAAATCTACCTCTCCCAACAATTTCAGATCAACTAGACTCAACACCTACAGGATCTCACGTCAATGATGGTGTGATTGGTTATTTTAGGGATCAATATAAGCGTAAAAGGAAGAATTATAAAAACAGTTAGATGTCGGCTATATAAGATTCACCCAACGAAAACCCTTCTCCAGAAAATACTTCTAAAATTAATGTCATAGACTCATCTACTGCAAAGAACCATCCTTTCAGAGATAAAAAGAAAGGTAAAGGTAAAGCCTAAAAAAATTCTTCTGATAAATAGAAACCAAACAAAAATGAACCCTCTGAAGAAAATAAGAAGCCATGTTATCCTTGCTTGATTTTTGATGAAGATCATTACACCAATTTATTCCCACATCAGCTAGAGGTTACTAAATAATTTAAAGTTTCTCCCACTTCTATTGCTTTGAAAGATCCTTTCCCTTCTCAAGAGAGTAATCTTATTTCACATAATCAATGACCTTATTCCACATTGGTGGATATCATGATGATGTCTTCGCAAGTGATGGTAGCAACGAGATCCAAATATTACGGATCTAAGGCTCTTATAGTAAATGGAAATTATTCTAGTCTATCTAGTCAACCTTACAATTCAATTCCTCCTCCTTATAAACCATTACAGATTGAAAAAAGAAATTCTGACATGGTGATCAGACCACCTCCTAAAGGTGTTGTTTGAAAATCAGCTTTTAACCCTCATGGTAGATCTACTTAGAACTAAAATATTATTGAATATCTGGTGATGTCTCATTTAGCTATTAGCTCTTGAAGTGTTGCAAACATGTCTAACACAAAGTAAATTACTATTGTCACCAATTCTACCAATTTATCCACAATATTCTAACCTTATTGTATTTGATCTTGAAAGTCTCATACCTAGAATCCCACATCAACTGGCATTCTATAGAACATTTTTCGTCAAAAATAAACAAGTTTTTCACACATTAGTTGACAAAGGAGCTTCTACAAGCATCATGTCTATTGCTTTTTGGAAACCCTTGGGTTCTCAAACAATTCATAGGTATCTTACCACTCTAAAATCATTTGACGGAAGATTTTTTCCTCCACATGTAATTTTGAACGATCTACCCATAGAGTTAGAGGGTAAGATAATTGGAGTCAAAATTTAAGTTGTTGATTCTCGACTCGATTACAACCTTCTACTTGGTCGAAGATGGATCTATGGTATGTATGCAGTGGTCTCATCACTCTTTCGTATGATAATGTTTCCTCATCAAGGGAAAATTGTGAATGTAGACTAGTTATCTTTCTACACTTCAAACCCTAACTCTATTGGTTGTATACCTTTCGCGAGGAAAATAATTTCTAATTATGAAGATGGTGTTGGTTTTCTCAAAGATTCGTCACTCATGGGAAATTTTTGCACTTCCTCCACTAAACTTTTCTTATGAAATTATCAAGGTTAATATGATCACATCAAGCACAACAGAGCCTTATAATCCATGGATTATTCCTTTATAATATGAATATACCTTTTATGGAAATGAGATGCCTTTATGCCCATTTCAATTGGCTTATCAGGTAGTTAAAATGGTTTCCAATCCACCACCCTCTGAAATTCATCAAGTGAATGCGATCAGTGATGATTATTCTTCACTATCTCAGTTAGAACCAATTTCATTCCTTGATCCATTCGATAGAATGTTTCCAATAGACGAAAGAATCATTGAAATAATGACTTTAGATGGAATTCCATGGGATTATTTTCATCATCATTCATATTTTCTTCCTAACCTTGATATAATCGAGAATAATTTTTCTACATATTTTCACCTGAGATCGTAGATAATCCTAAATGTCCCATATCAACTCATCAAATCTAAAAATAATTTTGGAAACATATCTAGAACCACTCCAATTAACATCTCATTCAAATCAAGAATGGTTGAGAACATTCACATAGGTGCTTTGTGCTCCCTTGAAGAGATTCAAACTTACAAAGCCTTGTTTCAAGAATTCCAAGACATTTTTTCCTAGTCCTATGAGGAAATTCCAGGAATTGACCCTAGCATAGTTTTTCACCAAATAAATACTTACCCGGATACAAAACCTATCATATAGATAATACATCTAATGAATCCATGAAAGGTTGTTGCTATAAAAGCTGAAGTTGAAAAATTACTCAAGGCAGGTTTTCTCTATATTTCGTTAACTGATTGGGTTTCCAATATCATTCTAGTTAACAAAAATTAAGGGACCATCATAGTATGCGTAGATTATAGGTATATTAACAAATCTTGTCCTAAGGAAAATTATCCTACCCCCTATATCGACCAAATTGTTGATGAATGTGACGACAATGAAATATTTTCTTCCATGGAAATATTTTCCAACTACAACCAGATAAACATACTCAATGTCGATCATCATAAAACTGCGTTTATTTGTCCATGGGGAACCTTAAATTCTTATCGACAAAAACCATTTATATTAAAAAATTTCGACGCAACCTTTCAATAGTAATATATTAGACATTTCACAATATCAAGCATATTGTGTAGCCCTAGTTAGATGATTTACCACCTCATTCATTGAAACGGGAAGGTCATCTGATGCATTTAAGAGTTATCTTTATCACATGTAGGAATTATAATATTCGATGGAATCCCCATGAATGTGTTTTCAATGTATAATGCAGTCTCTTGATAGGATTTTTCATGTCAAAGGAAGACATTCATGTTGATTTGCTCAAGTTTGACGCTATTTTGAATCTGCCTCCTCCTTCCAATATCTTCCAAATCCAATATTTGCAAGGGAAAGAAAACATTTTATGTTGATTAATCCCAAACTGTGCCAAGCAAACCAAAGGTTTTACTCGACTATTTAAAAGGGAATCTCATTTACATTGGATGATCTTGCTCAAATAATATTTTTATGCACTTAAACAGGCATTAACCCATACATTGTTGTTGCATCTTCCTGATTATCACGGAGACTAATTTTTGTATTTATCTTAATCCAATGCCACCACTGGCATGGTTTTAGTTCAAGAAGATGAATCTAACTTTGAACATGTGATATACTATTTGAGTAGAAATCTCACAAAAACTAAGATTAAATATGCACATTTGGAGAAATTTCCCTTTGCAGTCGTTCAAACTGTCCAACATTTTCGTCACAATATTCTCTTGTGTAAAACTACAGTGATTTCCTACTCCAACCCTATGATGTAAATTATTATGAGAAAATTTCTATGGGGGAATATTCTAAATGGATAGTAATTCAACAATAATTCGATTTAGAATTTGAAAAATATAAATCAAAGAAGTCACTGGTGTTTGCTAAACTATTATGTCATTTTCCCTATGCTGAGACAAAAATTTGGCACAGGATGATGTTCCAAATGAATCACTCTTTCTTATCAGTACTTTAGATCCCTAGTATGGAGGTATTATCGTATATCTTCAAACTCATACCTTTCATCCAGAATTGTCTAGAACTCATTGTTGCCATATTCGGTACCAATCCCAACAATACACTATTTTTGTTGATCAATTTGTTGTCATTCTCTTGATTCCAACTTTAGACATTGTTTTACTCACGAGGAAGCTGAAACAACATTGAATTATTGTCATTGTAGAGCTTGTGGTAGTCATATGTCATGGTTTTCCATTGCCCAAAAGATATTACGCACTGGGTATTTCTGGATTTCGATGTTCAAATATTATATAAATGCAGTTGATAAGTTCCATAATTTCCAAGTTTAAAATCGCAAAATTTGTGCACTTCCATCTCCTCTTCACACAATCATTTTTTTCGGTAGTTTTTCCAATTGGGCATCAATTTCATTACATTGGTAGTTATCCTAGTTGTAGATTATTTTCAAAAATGGTCTGAGGCAATGTATACATATATGGATTGGGGAAAAACTGCAACCATTTTTATATTAAACCATGTGATTTCTAGATTCGGTGTTCCACAAGCCATCATCAAAGACCATGGTAGCCATGATAGACCAAAGATTGGTCTCAGTGGACGTTAACCACCATCATCGTCATCATCAAAACTTTATGATGACCAAAATTTCTACACAACTACGATAGTGTCATGATAGTTCTACTCCATATTATCAAATATATTTTTAGAATTCATAAGTGAAGTTTGAATTTAATGTTTTTTCCAGCCTTGTGGGCATACCATACCTCAACAAAAACATCAACTAGCTTTACTCTCTTCCAACTGGTTTACAGTTTGGAAGCAGTTTTTCCCATTGAATGTAAAATCCTGCCTTTGAAACTAGAAATAGATTTATTACCTGCCACCTCTACAGAGGAGGAGAATTTTTTATACTTGGCACGACTAGATGAGACTCGTCATGATGTTTCATTAGCTATTGAGGCATATAAGAAATATTTTAAGGCACATTTTGATGGAAATGTGAATCCTCGTTCATATTTGAAAGGTGACCTAGTCTTGGTATATGATAAATCACATGAAAAATTTGGTGTTGGTAAACTCGAATCCATGTGGCATGGTCCTTACATTATAAAACACGTACTAGCCAAAGGGACCTATGAGCTGGATTGTTATGACAACATTTCTTTGGGAGAACCTAGAAATGGTCTTTAAGTGAAGAAATATTATATGTGATTCATTCCATGAATATTTTGTACATTACTCGTATCATATTTTTTATGTGTTTGGAGTCGTTTAAGCATCTTTTGATAGTTTTCTGCTACTTCTCCTTCTTATCTTGCATTACACTAGATTTTCAGATGTTGATGCTCCCACAAAATTACATTGGATTTTCCGATGGCACTAGTCATAGTACTCAGAATCTATCTTCCACCGCCAGGGATATTTACTCACCCACTGATGAGTTAGTTTATATTCATGGAATATTCGTTGTTCGTACATCGAATAACATTGTAGAATATAGTGTAGTGATTGAACTGTTTTATGACACCATTTCATTTGGAATTTGTCGATTGATCATTAGGTTATAATATCAACTCATAGTATTTCATTTAAATGGTGTCTATTCAGTAAGAATCCCAACAATGTTAAGAATGTTTTTCTGGGTTCGAATCTTGGAGAGATAGTTTTATTATATTAAATATCAACACATTCCAAGACATTTAAACACATTGGATGAAGAATTAGCTAATTATGTATTAAATCGACATTTGTAACATTTGTAAAGGAAAAAAAATACTCATCCACATATTGAACAATATATAATGATATAATAGTTGTATTTTTCATTAATAGAAATATATGTAAAACGTACGACTTTAAAAAAATTCCATCCAAAACATATGAGGCCCCGTGGCCTTTATTATCCAAACATGTCGATATGAGAAAAACAAAATCTAGCCCTAGGACTAGATTCTAAGCATGGTGATGATCATTGTAGCAGAAAATGGCGTGAGTTACTCTTTGTAGCAAGAAACTGATCGGTCTATGAAATCCCACGATGTGCCTCTAGTACTAGAGACGAAAATCATCAATCTTAGTCTTTGGTATGTCTAGAGTGAGCCACTCTAGGTTGTGCTCCAGCTTAGTCAAAGCCTCTGCTGCATCAGGTTTTGGTATGATAAGAGATCCTTGTTAGTCACCCCATCTGTCAAAGCATCATAATCCTGGTGTTTTTACCAGACCCACATCTACATGATCATTTTAGATAGTTATTTTTGGATGTCAAAAAAAAAAATTGAAAATATAAAAACCAAAATGTGAAATATTTTAAGTATGTCACTCCACTGAATCCCTGTTGGAAGTGGGATGTCTGGGTCACTTGTATAATCCATCCCTGCATATGAAATGTCCATGATCATGATGATATGACATTCCAGCCACCAAAAAAACTCAGGAGTGTATTTCACAATTGGGTCACGAGCTCAATTGTGTGCATATGAGGATCCCAGGGTCCTCCTGCATCTACAAAAACATGTTGTGGGGAAAGAAGGGGTAACTATATGATATCAGAATGGCATCATACCCAAATTTTTAAAGTTTATCGGTCTTTTCTCTAGTTAGTTTCTCTTCCATGCTGACAACTACCCCTTCATAGTAGTTGAATATGGTAGGTTGTGAAAACTCTATAGAAATCTGCATTTGCACCTTAGTCAAAAAATGAAGCGCTACACTCCCACACAATCACGAAATAGTAAACAAAATATTTCTCGGGGGAATCATATTAACGGTTTTATATCAATTCACCCATCTTTGAGTTTAGCCCCTGCAAGATAATGTTTCCTTAGATATGTTGCAGTTGTTTCTCCACCTAGCCTCTGTTTATACAATGAGATTTCTATCCCTCTATGGGAAAGCCCAGTCAAGGATTATATTTCATTTGCATATATGGTGAGTTGTTGGTATCCCATCGCAAAGTATTGTTCATGAATGCCCCAGACTCTCATCGTCCATGTCAGAAGATCTAATTAAGCTTCCATTCATGTGATCATCCAAAATTTCTATAGACCATAGACTCTTAAGGCTTGTAGTGTTTCCAGATCATTGATAACTTCTACATATTGGTTATCATGTTGTATTACCCTCCACTCCATCTTGGCATGTTAGAAGCCTTTAAAATACCAGTAGAGGAGGATTAGGAAACCATGTGATATTTTTTTGCAAAAGATTTGGGAATTTTGATTGATTTTTCAAAACCCTCAGTGCTGTGCTTGACATCCTTTAAGGGAAAAAGTGAATTTGTTTGGTTTCTCTGAAGAAAAAATGTGAAAATCATGTTTTTCTCTGTTCCAAATAAATTCGGGGTGCGGTGGCTCGATGAAAGGAATTCACGTTTCATAGATGGTGCAACATAAATTACAAAGCCTCCCTAAAAATGCCAAAATACATGGTCAATGGAAAATAAAAATCATGAAAATGAATACAACGGAAATATCTCTTACAGGGAGAAGAATATTCGTTATTTCGTCCACAGGTTTGCTCAAAATCCAACTCTAAATATTTTGGTAAAAAAACCCTCTAAATTTCTCTCAAACACTGATTTTTTTTTTTTACTTCTTTTACTTTTATAGGAAGTTTAGGTCATGAAAATATTATTTTTTGTCTTTGACCTCTAAAAAACCAATTTTTTGATTTTTTAATATATTTTTGGAGTAGTTGTGATGATTGTTTTTGTGTTTTATTTGCAGAACACAGGTTAAATCATAAAAATGAATCATTTTGCCGATGAGCAAACTTTTATCACTTCTTTGGGATCTTTAAATTTACGAAAAAGTGAAACACTCATGTCCTCTTTTCAACCCTTTTCAAACTAGCTGAGTGTGAAAATATCGTTGAGTACTTTGCTATTTGAACTTGAAAAAGTAAATGAGCACTCATCTATTCAATATAATTTTACCCTTTTTCCAGAGTGAATTGGACTATTTATGAAAAAGGTATATGTTGACTAATCATGGTGAGTATAATTATCTCATGTATTATTTTAGCCTTTTTCGGGCTTGAGAGACTAAAATTATGAAAAACGACATTGTGGATTTTGCTTATTTTTTTCTCATGACTCCCTCAAAATGAAAAACATTGAATTTTACTTTCTTCGGGCTCGTTAAAATGTTACTTTGAAATAAATTAATGAGTTTTATTTTTGTGTCTTTTCAAAATCTTCAAACATGAAAACGACATTGAGTTATTACTTCACTCGACTCGTAAAACATAAATAATGTAGGAGTCATCAATAATTTCGGGACCAAACCACTCCTTCCTAGGGTTTGTTAAAAATACTTCAAAGCACTCATCCAAAGGATGAGATTACAAGACAAGAAAACCTTATCCTCCTCAAGCTTGAAAAAAATAAATAGGTACTTTTGATTAATAGTGGGGGGAAATTAGGAAGAAATATTCATTCTTTTATCACATTAAAGGAAGTATGTCACTCTTGAACCCCACACATTTGAATCAGGTTGGGAAATCCATTTGTCTCACAGTTAATCGAACCTCATTCGGAATTATTTTGTTGGTTTTGGGTATTACATTTGAGTGAAACACTACCAAGTCTAAGTGTCATTTCGATGATGTGTTTAAGAGAAATCCAACCTCAGTCAAAATTACATTGCAATTTGTAGCCTTCAATCGACTCGATCATCCCTGAGTCAGTCTTGGAACACTCAAATATTTTTATTCAACACTTGACATGAGTTTTGTGTCATAGGCCCTCCTGCGACGGGTCACTTCCCAACAACTTCAACTCACTATATAGGAATTTTATCTAGAAAACTTCTTCAATACCTTGGAACCTACATGCCCTAATGGAAAGTTTCACGCCTTTGATGACAGGTTCTCGTCATTGACCTTTGATCGAATTACTCTATGAGTGTTCGAATTCAAGACATCTCCTCACACTTCATAGATTGTCGTGGGAGTACCTTGAGGACCATTGTCATTATTGGTGGTTTCTCTCACACTTGCTAATGATTCACATCATTGACTAGTAATCAAGTGTCTTCTACCTAGTTTGACTTTGAGACATTCACTTGAATGGTTAGATTCGTACTATGGATCTAGAGATGTAGATCAAGACCTTGGATATAGTCTCATCCATCCAGGTTGCGTTGATTTTTCTATTCATGATTCTGTAGATATATCCATATTTGATGGCTGCATCCATACTATGTCTACTGTTGACTTGGATCTTTATGTATTTCCTTATTGGTTAATCGAGTTATGTTTACTCTGAACATGTGAATGCCTACCTCAGTGATGATTATATATTGCATTGCAACCTTTGATTGATTGTTGCGGGTCTCCAACCATGGTGTTCGATATGATCTTTGGCATGATAAAGAACTTCAATCCTCAAATATCCTTCCTGACTTTTCACTTTAGGGGGGGATTTGTTACATGTCATTTTTTCACCATGGAAAATGACCATCAAATTGGATCATTCGCTATCCATTAATGTGTTCCAAATCATTTCCCTTCAATTATAGAACTTAAAAATCATGAAGAAAATTATAATTCAAGGTAAAAAGGTCGAAAAACCTACTTTTGGTCACATGCACACTTTCCTAGCCATTTTTTTCCCATAGGAAACTCTTACCATTAAAGCTTGCGCAAAATTGGGGTCTCTCTTCCATTATAAATTGCACACATGACTCAACAAAAGGTAAAAATGAAAAGTGAAATCTAGAAGCTTTAATGGGAGAATATATCCCAACTAAAAGTTTTTAGGTGATGCTTATTTTAGCCTAACCCCTCTGATCGTGGATATAATTCCAATTCTTCAAGAAACCCTAATCCCACCTTTAGTGGATCTCATCCTTGAGATAAGGATCTGAAACCTCCTCCTCTTGGCCTATAAATCAAACAAAGGATAGAGGGTATGGAAGGATTTCTGAAGGTAGACTTATGCTACTCTAATAAGTTTATAAGGCTTACCATCCAAGGAGGATATTTTATATCATTGGGAGGAGCCACACTTCATCAAGGCCAAGGTTATGTAACTCTTATATCTCTGAGATTATTACAAACTAGTTTTTCTTCCTAGTATATTGTCCAATGGAATTAATATATGGTTTATTTTTCTTCGATTTTCCCATTGAAGCGATATTAGGTACTAGTCTACTTTATCACTTTAATGAGTTGTATTGAATCATTTATTCTTCATATTCATTTGATATCTTGTTATTTCAATGTTTGTAGATCCATCTTATAAGCATTAAGGAGTTGCATCAAATCATAGTGGGGATATTAATTAGAAATTTCGTGAAAGATATGGGTTCCATATCTTGCCATTCATATTTATGATCAGTATAGATAAAATTAGGGAAACATTTCCTTCCTTGCCTATCAGTTACTAGAATCGGTCATTAAATGTAGGGAAATTTCTTTTGTTGGCATTAGAAATTATTCCATCATAACATAGATAATCATAGCACATCGAGCTATCAGGAGATTGCAAGGGGCTACTAGTTATTGGCTGAATACAAATATAGGATAAAATTTCTCCTATAGGGGTCACCCACAGGTGGTGGGTAATAGGGTGTAAATGGAGTATATCCAAACCATCAACAAGTGTTCCATCACCAACATCAAGTGAGTCTTTGAGAACACTAAAAGTATGATCAATAAAATTGAAACTAAAATCATGTGGAACAAAAATAGAGATTGAAATAGGATTATTATAGAGAAAAAATATAAAATGTTCTCTCAAGATTTAAAACAAAGCTAGAAATCGAGATAAGTGTGAAGGTCCCAATTGATTCCACACATGCACTCATTTAGTTTCCCAAATATATGAAGTGCTCACTTTTTGTTAGTTTTGTTTGGTTGATCAAACTTTTCATTGTAGTGGAAATATGGATTTTTGAATGAAATTCAATCCACCAAGAATTATTAAAAATATCAGCCATATTAGATTCATAACACACTAATGAAATGAGATAACCTTTCTTTCAATCCAATCGTTAAATTTGGAGCACTATTTATTGATGTAATGATTAGAAGCTCAGTATTTTAGCTCAAAAATGAAAGTGATCAAAATTTAATGAAACTATAATGACAATGACCATCCCATCATAAGGAATCCAACACAACTTGTTTTGTTGAAAACTGAGTTCGGATGAAGGATTTCTGGTCTATTGATCGCCGTTCAGAATAGGCAAATTTTTAATAAAAAATTGCAGAACTGGTATATAATAATGACATGGCAGCCCAATCAGCATTCAGGGAATCTTATTTGGTTTTAGTCCAATGGGACTGTGACGAGTTACACTGTGGGATTCGCCAGTTTGGTTTGTGAAGGTAAAATTTGTCCAATGACCTCATAAGGCTGAATTTGGGTTTATGATATTACAAGGAAATTTATTGCTCTTACCACTATGTTATATATATATATATATATATATATATATATATATATATATATATATATATATATAATAATAATTTATATTTAATATATTAAATTAATCCTATTTGTCTTTATCAATATATATCTTTATTTATATATAATGAGTAAATTGTTTCAAATACAATATTTATATATTTTAAACCTTATTATTCATATTTTAATTATGGTGGAATGGGGTATGTATTAAACTTTGGATAATATATACATTATACCTTATGCGAAGTCAAATATCTGTGTAAACGAAGGTTGGCAAACATTATAAACCATATGGTCCATTGGCAATGTAATGCACCTGTATTAAAGTTTGAATCTTATTAACATGATATGGAAATACATTATAATATATGGTTCGAATCGTTGAGCATTTCGAATGGTGCAATACAAAGGTTGTAAACCATATGACATGGCATGGTATTAATGTTCGGAGGAGCAGAATAAATTCATAGCCAAAAACAAGTAATGGGGTCCCGGTCCAGGTTTGAACCCGTGACCTCCCGCACAAGAAATACGTGCCTCCACCATTGGGCCATGGGTCCATTTCATTGAACTCTATGGCGCTGAACCGGTACTTGACGTGCATCGCACGATCTGACAGCAGAATGGAGGGGCTAGCCCCTCACTATATGACCACTACCCCATGACCAATGCGAAGGGCTCCAAGCCTAAGCACGATTAGCGCTAAGACTAGACTTAATATGCACTTATCATTAATATGTTGACGCAGTTAACTCTGTGGAGTTTTTTGCAGAGTGCCATTTTCGTTGGTCAGCTCCAGATTTAGTCAGAGTTAACTCCAGTTCTCCATATTTCGAGGCAAAATTGCAGGAGAATTTGCTTTTTCCACAAGTGAGTGAATTTTCAACCCAATTGAACTCAGAAAGAGTCATTATTGGTATATATTGATGTTTTGGAGCCATCGGAGTAGGCTACAGAGGCATAAAAGGTCATCTATAGAGTTTTTTTGTTGCCTTGAATATTTTTGAAGCAGAGGCCCACCAGGAGGGAAGGCCATGCATAGAGCATCTAGTAACCAAGTTGAGTAAATAAATAGTATTTTCTGATAGATTTCGACAGTTTAAACTCATTGGAACATGTTCCAAGAGCATTTGATGCATGTAAAAATAATTTTTAGCAGAATTGAGCTAATACATAGGCCTAAGCTATGGAGAATGGACTAAGGAAATGTAGCCCAGGAGGGGTGATATCGTTCATCAAAACTCTGTTTTAGTGGTTCATTTTGTGGTGGTTTGTTGTTATTTATGTTTTTGTTTTTCATCCATTTAAATTCATGCTTTAAGCTTTCAAAAACACTCATAAAATTTAGATTTTAATTACCTCTCTGACACATATAAGCAACAAGGGAACCTGCACTTCAACATAAGATCAGTAAATAGGTTTTATATCTGAAAATGAAATTAGCACAACCAAACTAACATTCAATTCAGATCAAGTTGGTATCACATCACAAGGTTGCTAAAGGTTATTTTCTTGATAGTTGCTTGAAGTTTTGTGCAAGTTTAATGGTTGCAAATTTTTGATGTTGACAAGGTTAAAGTTGTTGAAACGTGAAGGGAATTTGTTGGTTGCAAGTCCTCAGATTAGGATCAGAAGAAGGAGAGCTGAAAGAGCATCATCCTCACACAAAATTCCACTCATAGTTTCACTTGAAGAACCTAAATTTTTGTCTCAAGAAGTTGAGATTGAATAGGTGCAAGTTGTACAAGAAACTAAGTTGATTGAAGAGGTACAAGCATCAAAATTTGAGCTTGAATCCATAGTAATAATGTCAAGTGTCGGAGAGACTCAGGGACATTCAGAAGAGGAAGATTTAAAGAGAGACTTCAAATACATAAAGAGGATGGTTAAAGTTATGTTTGATGTATTTACCGCATGGATGGAAGGAGAAAGTTCTAAGCCTCCATATGGAGAAGGATCTTCAGATGTTAAGAAGGATGAAGAGAATAGTTCAAAGGGAAACGGAGGAAAGCCACCTCCATCTCCATCATCTTCATCATCCTCATCAGTCCCATCTAAATCATCTTCCAATTCTACCACAAAGACCACTCACACTCACTTAAAAGCCACAAAAGTAAATACTCCATTAATCAAATTGGACGTTAAGTTTGAACTACCCATGTACAATGGTGAGGTAAATGCAGAGAGGCTTGAAAATTGGATACGCCAATTGGAGGTGTATCTCAGAATTGAGAACCTTCATGAAGACGACATAAATATCCAGTTGGCTTCATTAAGGCTAAAAGGAGTAGCACTAGTTTGGTGGGAAGCACAAACTCAAGAGGAAATACAAATCCATGGTAAGATATCCATTTCCTGGGTTGATTTTATCTCTTCCATTAAAAGACAGTTTTATTCTTTAGCCTACATGCAAAAATGTATTATGAGCTGGCAAAATTTTAAGCAACTCAAGGGTCAAATAGTTCAAGAATATACCCAGGAGTTTAGAAGGAGATCATTGTTGTTAGGAATAAATTTGAATTCCCATGATACACTATTGAAATACATTGGGGGTTTACATTTCTATTTGAAAAATACTAAATTCTTATGTTTAACCCAAGAAATTTAGATGAATTTTGTCTACAAGCCACACACTTAGAGGCAAGGGAAAAGCAAAACATAAAGGAGAAAGGTGAAAGTGAGGGTAAGGAAAAGGGAAGTTTTATGGAAGAGGAAAAAGAAATAGCTCTGTAAAAAGAGAGAAGGAAAAACTCACATGCAAAAATTGTTCAAAGATTAGCCATGATGAAGATCACCGTGGGAAACTTCATCCAGAATTGAAACCAAATAGATTGAAAGCCAAAGAGAAGGGAAAAAATGTTGCTATAGTTGAACATGACTTATGGTTAGATTCAGGAGATGAGACAAATATTATAGCCATGGGTCTAAAAGGTAAACATGTTGCAAGCACTAGTACTTCAAAATTTTCAAATGATACTCATGATGAAGATACTAGAATACAACTTTTACATATTAGGGTTGTCTTTATACATACCTAGATTAATACACTTTTTGATAGTGGGTCACAAGCTAACTTGATTTCCGATTGTTTGGTTAAGCAACTAAGCCTTAAAACTGTTAGATATCCAAGACCATATACTTTGGGTTGGATATGCAAGAATGCAAACTTGCATGTTACAAGGAAGTTATTACTAAGATTCGCCATTAACTAAAACTTTCTTGATGAAGTTGAGCTTGATGTGGTGTCATTTGAGATAATAGGTATTGTATTGGGAAGTCCTTATCTGTATGATAGGAGAGCATTATTTCATCATCATGAGAACAAGTATCACTTGTTTAAGGATGGTATTTAGTACATAATTAGAGAACATAAGAAGAAGACAATTTTGTCTCGTATGCATGCAAGTGAAATGAAGAGAATAGTGAATGCAAGTCAGAACTTGACATTGTTGATGATAAAACAAAGAGATGTATTGAATCAAACTTTTCAAAAATATGATTATGCTTTTAATGAGTTGTTTTAGGATGTTAACAGGTTTCCTTTGGAAGAAGGTGAAAAACCTTTGCAGCAATCAACAACATTGTTGAGTAGTGTTGGAAACAAGATGTTGGTGCAAGAGGGTGCAAAGGTCAAAGAGAAAGTGACAAAGCAGCTTGGAAAAGAAGGCATGAGCTCCACATATGCTGGTTTTTGGTTTCCAAAAGTTACATGGAAATGGTGAAGATACTTGGTCAAGAGTCGACGCATGTACAAAGCAAAAGCAACTAAAAATTGCCATGGTGAAAGTGTGCAAGGTGAGCAAGTTTCTAAGTTTTCTTTGATTATTGACCAAGGTAGGAACAAGATGATTTCTACAAGAATACATTTCTGTTCTGCAAATTTAGAATATTGCAGCATGATGGTGTCAATGACAGCAAGAGAAGGTCGCACGAATTAAGGAAAAAGTTGACTTTTTTTGAAAAGTTCCAAATGATGAAATTGGAATTTCAGTGGAGAGACGCTGGAATGGTGAGGGAACAATACCCTCATCCACATGATCGGTAATCAGAGAGCTTTTGGGGTCCAAAAGCGTTCTAGTGGGGAGGAATGATCATAGGCTCAATATTTTAGCTCAAAAATGAAAGTTCTCAGAATTGAATTAAACTAGAACAACAGTCACCGGTCCATCACCAGGAATCCAATGCAACTTGTTTCGTTGAAAATCGAGTTCGAAAGAAGGAATTATAGTCTTTTGATCGTCATTCAGAAAAAGCAAATTTTTATTAAAAAATTGCAGAACAGGTATAGGATGATGACATGGTAGCCCAGTCAGCATTTAGGGAATCTTCTTCAGTTTTAGTCTAATGGGACCGTGACAAGTGTCACTACGAGATTCGCCAATTTGGTTTGTGAAGGTAAAATTTGTCGAATGACCTCCTAAGGTTGAATTTGGGTTTATGATATTATATGTTGGAAATTTTATTTATTTATAATTAATTAAGGTTATATATATATATATATATATATATATATATATATATATATATATATATAATGATTTTTAATCACATATTATATTATATATTTAAATATATATTATTTATATTTAATTTTAATTAACATATAATTTCCGCATTTTATATATTATTAAAACCCATTTCAAATGTTATTAAACATTGGCATATTTCAAACCTTATTATTCACATTTTAATTATGGTGGAGCAGGGTATGTATTAAAGTTTGGATAATTTGGATAATATATACATTATACCTTATGTGAAGTCAAAGATCCGTGTAAATGAAGGTTGGAAAACCTTATAAACCCAATGGTCCATTGGAAATGTAATGCACCCGTATTAAAGTTCGAACCTTATTAACATGATATGTAAATACATTATAATATATGGTTCGAATCGTTTAACATTTCGAATGGCACAATACAAAGGTTGTAATCCATATGACATGGCATGGTATTAATGATCAGAGGAGCGGAATAAATGCGTAGCCAAAAATAACTAATGGGGTCGAGATTCGGGTTTGAACCCATGGCCTCCCCCACAAGAACTAAGGGCCTCCACCATTAGGCCCATTTCGTTGAACTCTATGGCGTCAAAATGGTACTTCATGTGTATTGCAAGATCCGACAAAAGAACAGAGTGGCTAGCTCACGGGCGAGCCCCTCACCATATTACCAATACCCTGTGACCAATGCGGAGGGCTCCAAACCTAAGCTCAATTAGCGCTATGACTAAACTTAATACACACTTATCATTAAGATAATGATGTATTTAATTCGGCAGAGTTTTTGGTGGAGCACCATTTTCGGTGGATGACTCCAGTTCTCCAGATTTCAAGGCAAAATTGCAGGAGAATTTGTATTTGCCATAATTGAGTCAATTTTCGACCAAATTGAGCTCAAGAAGAGTATTTATTTGTAGAATTTTATGTTTTGGAGCCATTGGAATGGGTTGCAGAGGAAGATTAGGTCATATAAAGAGGTTTTTGTTGCCTTGCATATTTTTGAAGCCTAGGGCCACCAGGATGGAAGGTCATGCCCATAGCATCTGGTAACCAAATTGAGTAAATAAATAGTCATTTCTGATAGATATCGACATTTTAAAATCATTGGAATATGTTACAAGAACATTTGATGCATGCAAAACATCACCTTGAGCACAATTGATCTAATAAAAATGCCCAAGCTATGGCGCTGGACCAAGGAGATGTAGCCCAGAAGGGGTGAAATCCTTCACCAAAAATTTGCTTTAATGGTTTAGTTTGTGATGGTTTGCTGAAATTTATGTTTCTTATGTTCATCCATTTAAAGTCATGCTTTATGCTTTCAAAAACACTCATAAAATTCATTTCTAATTACCTCTTTGATAGACATAAGCAACAAGGGAACTTTCACATCAAACATAAGATCAGTAAATATGGTGTATTTATTATCAACTTTACCTGTTTCCACCATCTTATAATTTTTCATATATTGAGCACCATTTCCTTTTCCTAAACTTCCCTTTTGCATGAGTCACTAGATGAGCACTTTGTAGTTTATCTTGCTTCAATCTCCCTTCCTCCAAAAAACATGATCAATAGTTCATTATATGACCATTTCTCCTTATGTGCATTACAACAAATCTTAAATGGACTATATTCTATGGGCAAGGAATTGATTATGAATTGGAAAAGTAAAAACCTTAAGAATGTGACTTCTAAAGCGTAAAACTAAGTGGTTATATCTCTCATTTGCATAATGTGTTCATATATTGTCTTATTACTAATCAATTTCATTGATAATGATTTTTTCATAAGGGAGGTGTCTAACACATTTTTGGAAATTACATATTATTTTTTAATAACATTAATGAATTCCTTTTCCTTAGAGTGTTCTAGAATAGAACCTTGAATACCTTTCAACAAGGTTCTTGATGAACATTAAACTTTTGCAATTATATTGCTCCCACGGTTCATGTAATGCCATCTCGACAAGTGTACTAGATTCTATAGGGATGGGTGATATATTCTCATGGAACACCAAATCTATGTCCATGCACCCTAATGTAAGGAGAATTTTCTCCTTCGAGTCCTAAAAATGATAACCAACTAACAATGGAACACTAGATGATTCATTATAAATCATTGTAGATGGAATATCTGCAATTTTTTTTTAAAATGCTATAATTCATATTGACCATAATTTAGATTACTAACCAAAGTTAATAACACTAAAATAAAAATAATCCATCATCATATTCTCTCATGGGATGAGATTACAATACATAAGCCAATTTATTTTTTAGAATATGTTTATAATGCAACTAATAGATGTCACATTAATAGGGAGACGACCCATTACCTCTAGGAATTTGAAATAATCTCTAATTTGATGTCTAATTTATCATCATATTTAGATTAATTCATGAGTTATAGTTTCCCCCACCTAGTTCCAAGACATCATTTTCATGATTTAATTTTGTTTTCGAATCTATCCGTCAATATAATCACTTTCATCCAATACACGATGTCTACTTTGTCACTGGCTTAGGATGAGGTGGCTACTGTTTGAGTCAATTAAATGTTACAAGCATGTAATAGGGTCAAACATAATTAAAAAGTTGCATTTCATAATCTTGGGGACAATGCATAAAAATGATTAAAATTTGTATATATTAGACAACCTTGATAATAATGCATTAATTTTAATCATATAGGATAAAATATTTGAAAAAAACTTGTCTAAATAATAAAAGAATGGTCCTAACACAAAAATAATGCATATTATTATGTTCATTCATGTGTATATGAAGCATCATCATGCATAATTGTAAAACCATAAAAGCATAGCAAGTTAGGTTGAACTAACTCATATCTATTTTTGTAGATATCGTCTTCGAATATCTTTTTAGCATTCATTAATTATCAATTAAAGTTCTTGATATTTTCATAATTTATTTCATAAAATTCTAATTCTAGCGTTCATTAATTATCAATTACAGTACTTGATATTTTCATAATTGATTACCTAAATTTCTAATTCTACCACATATATATATAATTGATTTAAGTTGTCAGAAAATGTATATACATTTTGGTTAATTTGATATTATAGAGTATATATCTTTGGTCATAGTATATTCATGTGTATATTAAAACTCTCACACACACATATATATAATAATTAGCTACATTCTTTCTCTCTAAAACCACTAATATCTTAATGTAGTCTATGAGCTTACATTCTATATAGGATCACTATTTAAAAGAAAACGAGCAAAATCATTTCTCAGTCATTAAATCTCTAAAAACAAACCCAACTTAAACATACATTTTAATTTAACGAAAAATAAAATAAAATTCAAATCAACTAGAAGAAAAAAATAAAATATTCAAATCAAACACCATTAATACGAAATGTAAGTGTGAAATTGAATTTAAAATAAAATGAAGCTTATCTGTAACTATAGTGATTATATTTTATAAAAAGAAAATTTTCCAATCCAATAAAGTTTTGAATTATCCACTACATAATTTAGCATGTAATCTAATCAGAGGGATAGAATCAGTGATCCATGTAATCCATCCATATTTATAATAATATTTCCATCCAATATTATTAATTGAGTAAAAGTTAACGGAATGATTATTTAACTCGTATAATTTACCATGTAATCTAATCATGGGGATAGAATCCGTGATCCATGTAATCCATCGATATTTATAATGATATTTCCATCCAATATTATTAATTGAGTTAAAGTTAATGGAATGATTATTTAACTCGTAAAAAGAGAAAGTACTTCATGTGAAGTTACATAACTGCATATTAATTGAGTTAAAGTTACTGGAATGATTATTTAAATGGTAAAAAGAAAAAGTAGTTCACGTGAAGTTACATAACTGCATATATGAGTTTGTGGCCGTTTCCGTGAATTTAAAATAACTATCAGTGTTTACCCAATCGTTCCCGTCGATAAACGAAGATAGTGCGAAAAAAATTCTTAACCTACAGATATTAATTTTCAAAAACACGTGTAGTTGTTCTCCAGAAGTACCTTTTTTTTCTAAAAGAGCTTTCGAGTTCTTTCACCGTTGTTACAACAATTATCTTTTCTAAGAAAGCAGTGACTACCCACTTAGTGGCTTTTATGCTTGTTCCATTAGATATATAACACATAATTACGGTTACGACCAGGGTTTTTCGAGCGCGATTCCTTTTTTTTCTCTTGCAGTGTTATGAAAACTTTGACCCTGTACTCAAGGGGAAGCGAGAGGCACTGTAGGAGGAACATGGCGGTAGCTGGTACCCAATGAGAATAGATCATGTGGCTGTAGGTGGATATTACGGTTTTCTGATGTGCTGCTGGTCTTTATGTTTTAGCTGGTACCCATGATGGTCTCATTTGATGCTTATGGTGGCTAAGGCGGCCATCTTTTGACGTATTTATCTGGAACCCTGCTTATGGACATTTTTTATTGCTTTTGGTGGCTACCCTAGATATTTTCTTTCTTAGTGTGAACTTGGCATTACGTTGTTGGGTGTTTAGGAGGTCGTGGACAGTTGGTCCAGTGCATGTTCAGGTGTGTCATAGCTCGTGTTTACTGCTACTGCTCTGTAGTGGAGATCTACCGTGTCTCTATATCGTTGCAGGGTGGGTATCCTGTGACCAATCGGGTGTATTGTTCTTCCGACTGAAGATTTCCTGAATTGGAGCATCTTATATCGTGGAGTAGATTTAACATGCCACTATTTGGGAAGTTGAGCTTCCCGGACGAGCTTGAGATTGTCTTGATTCTCTTCTTGTTTTTTATTGCGCTAGTGTTACTCAAATCGATATACCATATTAACATTTCCACTGGTCGTGCGAGGGGTTGAGATGGTTTACTAACGGTGGTTTTGGTATACTGATGACACTGGCCTAATGTACAATCAAGAATGTTCTACTGATTTCTCTTCTTCTCCGGCGGACGGCAAGGTGGAAGATAACAAACAGCTTGCCAATTGTCTCCCAGAATGGGATTATTGCTGTAACAATTTTTATATCTCCCGGCCTTACAAGAGTATAGGATGCAGATTTCGTAAGAAATGGTGGTCCTTTCCGGGATGTTTTTGCTGCTGCTGCTGTTCGCCATAGGAGGGATATTCATGCTGGGTGAATTCCGGTAGCCTACCCCGGAATACAGGATTTCCCGGTGACTAGTTTTAAATTTGAATTATTATCGGGTATTACATTATCATGGTTGGCATGCTATGACGGTGGTGCGCGGGCTAGTTTTGACATAAGGTGGGATCTGGCAGTACTTCACCGATGTGCAGGTGCTATATGGTCTGGATTTTATTAACGTATAATTTTGGATACGTCATGATGATGGTCAATCCCTGATATGCTTTAGGGATCTGAGACACCATTATTTTTTACCTACTTCTTTAAGGCATGTACAGCGGATTGTGATACGTTACACCTACCGCTTTTAGTTGGGAAGTGGGGTGACGAGGATTAATATGTGTGTGGTATGACATATGTCTATGTACATTTTACATCTGGCATGTACATTTTCTAATTCCTACGGATTCAAGGTCCTCGGGGTGCAAAACATATTCATTTGAAGAATTACCACGATCCTATATTGGATTATTCTATTTGCCACTATTAGAAGCGGCGGCTGGCAAGCGTGTAGGCACACTATTCTTGGTTGGCTTAATGCACCGGCTGTTAGAGACCTGGACGACGGCACACTGCCATCTCGGAAGAGGAGTCCTTGGGAAATCAAGTGACATTACTTCAGGATGGAGGCTTCCAGAGATGTGAATACGCGGGAGGATAATTCGACTGATGCTGCTAGGACGTCCTATGTCGACTTTGATACTGATGATGCAATTATCAAACAGGGTATCCATGCCTTTGTTGAGCCTGAGGTAAATTGTTATCAGCGACACAGAAGACATAAATCTTGGAGGGCTGGCTGTGGTGTTCGTAAAGGGAAAAGGAACATCCTAAAACATAGGATGGATATCAAGGAGGTAAATCTGGATTATGAGGATCTGTGCACTAGGGTGGCGAGCTTACAGAGGAGGGCTGTTGTTGGGAGGTGGGTGTTTCCAGATAGAGAAGACTTTGACACTGCTTCTTGGATCAACCAGAAGTGGAATTCCATTATAGGCTATACACCAAAGGTCAGCAAACTGATGAACGGTTGGTTTAGTATTCATTTCATGAACCAGTGTGATGTTTTCAAGATCATGGGACGAACCTGGGTTCGTGGCAGGAGTTTCATGCAGATAATTCCATGGTATATTGGGTTCAACCCCGTTCTGGAGGCACCGCGTAGCAGAGTGGTATGGGTAAAACTGCCGGGTTTACCTCTTGAATTTTGGACTATTAAGGCCTTGCGATCGATTGGGGATTCTATCGGATCCACCAAATATATCGATCCGAGCATAGTGGGGGCTGCTGATAAGAGGATTGCTTGGCTTTTGGTGGAGGTGGATTACTTGGGTGGGCTTCCAGGTGATATTGACCTCATATGGAGTGACAGAAGACACCGACAACGTATTGACTTCTGGGGAATACCTTTTAGGTGCTTGATTTGCCACAAAACGGGCCACCTCATAGATCATTGTCCGTTGAGATTACGCATTGCGAGGGCGGACCAGTCGGTGGGGGCCTTGGATGGTGATCGTCGACATTGCAACGCACCTGCTTCGGAGGCTGGCCTGCAACCAGGTATTAATGTAAACTCTTCCTCTGATGATGATGCTTACATTACGGCGGAGGGACAACATGAAGTCTCGGTTCCTGATTCTGTCATCCCTGCTAATCTGGCAAGTCATCCATCTATTTCTAAGAATATTTTTAGGGTACTCCAACCAGAGTCTCAGCATGCTACCAATCCTGCCCTCTCCATTCACAATGAATCTGATGGCCCGGTGTCATGCCCTTCCTTCGCACCCTCTACCCCATCCTTTTCTGCTAAAAATGCCATTTCTTTGCCCACTCGAGGATGTGAACGAAATCCTGACAAGAGACCTATGAATTAGCCCGACTCGGGCTATAACAGATCTATGGTCCCTATACACCCTGATGGCTACTTCTCCACTGCTAATGACCCTCCTCTATTTAAATCGTCCAATCATGTCGGTAGGAATCCTTCGAGTTTGAAGATTGGTAGCTTGGTAGACGACTGTGATGATTTTGGATCCGGGCATGTGGGGGGTGTGTCATCGCATTTCAATGTCCGTAGTCTGCTTGATGATAGCGAGGATGAAGGGAAATATATAGGGTCGCCACATGGCACTCCGGTTAATGCTGGGACCATCAACCTTTCTGACTCTTCTGGGAACTCCATTGGTAGTGATATCGACTTTCTTATGAGAAACTCCAACATGGACCTTGCTGCCTTGACGGTTTTTGACAAACCTATATCCACTAAATCTAAGCAATCCCCTACCTTATCGGATGCATTAAAGTCCATCAAGAAAAAGGCAAAGGGTGCATGTGGCAGGAAAAAGGAGAAACTTAAATCAATTTCTTTGTTCGCGGATGATGATGCGGGCCTTTCTGAGACCCCCATTCACAGTAGTTTCGGAACGAGTTGCAACTCCAGGGCACTTAGAGCAAGTAAACCTTGTTCTGCTTCACCATGAATCATGTAATTTCTTTAAATATAAAGGGTTTGGGTGATGCCCCTAAATATCATTGCCTGAGGGATTTACTTGTATCAAAGAATCCGTTTATTTTCTTCGGACAGGAGACAATGTCAGATAGAACTAAGGCTATAAATTTGTTTTTAAAAATCAAGAAGAATTGGCACGTTGCTGCGACAAATTCATGCGGTAGGTCTGGGGGTATGTTGGTTAGGTGGAATCCTATCCACGCATCTTTTAGAGCTTTCAGTTTTTTTGGTGGTATATTGCTGTCTGGACGCATCAGAGGTATGGACTGCACTTTCAACTTGATCAACTTATATGCGCCATACGCAAATAGGAGAGATTTCTGGGACAGGATGCTCACGACGGGTATCTTTACCCTCCCTAATCTTATTATCATGGGCGATTTCAACTCTACATTCAATGCCGATGAAGCATGGGGCAACAAGGCCCGTCTGGACCCATTGGCTGGTTATTTGAATGACATATTTTTTTCACATGGACTGGTGGATATCAGGCCGCTCCCACTGGTGCCCACATGGACCAATAGAAGAGCGGGGGAAAATTACATTGGGAAAAGATTGGATAGGGTTATGGTTAAAGATTCAATTATTGACATTTTGGGCGGCCCCAGATCTTACATCATAGCATCTGATATCTCTGACCATTTGCCCATTTCCTTCTCTTGCACTAACCTCCCTTTGGGTACGGGATGTCCTTTTAAGTTTAATAGGATTTGGTTGGAGGACCCGGAATATATCAGTTTGGTTGAAGGCATTTGGCGAGAGGAGTGCGAGCCTATGTATGCAGGGATCTGGGAATCATTTTATCACAAGCTACAGAAAACAAAGGCTATGACAAAGACTTGGGAACGTGAGAAGAAGATGAAATTGCGAGCGGAGTTCAAGTGGATACAGGCCGAAATGGAGAAGATTATAAATTCTTTTCTCTATATATATCCTGAAGATCATACACTTGATAGTTTGAGATGCTTGGGGGCTAGGAAAAGAGAAATATTACGGATTGAAGAGATCACATGGAGGTTAAAGAGCAGAGCTCTTTGGCTCGCCGAGGGGGATCGAAATACTAAATTCTTCCATAGATGTGCTAATGAGCGGAGATGTAAAAATGCCATTTGGCGGATCAAAAATTCGGACGGCGCCTTTGTGCACTCCTGCCAAGATATTCAAAAGGAGGCTCTTCGATATTTCGCTACCTTTTATACCAAGCAGGATGATATAAATATGGAGAATCAGGTATGGCTGCTCGATCACATCCCTCGTTTTTTTGATGATGATGCTATTGCCTTACTGGATAAGGTGATCACTGGGAATGAAGTCAAAAAGGTCCTTAAAACATTTGCCAGAGATAAATGTCCGGGGCCGGATGGTTGGCCCACGGAATTTTATGTCCATTTCTTTGATCTGTTGGGAGAAGATTTGACTAGGGTGGTAGAGCAGATTCGTACTCGGGGTTATATACCTCCCAATCTTAATTCCACTTTCATTGCTCTTATACCAAAGAAGGATGACCCCCATACATTTGCAGATTTCAGGCCGATTTCCCTATGCAATGTCCTCTATAAGATAACATCTAAAATTATTGCTGAGCGTATAAAGGACACCTTGTCTTTATTTATCTCATAGGAACAGTATGGTTTCCTCAAGGGGAGATCCATACATGATGCCACGGCAATAGCACAGGAAATCTTACACTCGATGCATACGGAGAAAAGGGAGGCCGTCATGGTTAAGATTGACATCTATAAGGCTTATGATTCGATAGATTGGGCATATATCAGGATGGTTCTCATGAGGGTTGGACTTCCTATTCGTATCATACGGTGGATCATGGCCTGTATTTCCTCTGTTAATTATGCTGTCATTATTAATGGAGTTCCCACTACTTTCTTTGCTGCTGGTCGAGGACTCAGACAAGGGTGTGCGCTGTCACCATTAATTTTCATTTTAATCATGGATGGTTTCAGCTGTCTTCTTAAGAAGGCGGTTCAACAGGGACACACTATGGGTTTCTCCTTCTCCAACACGATTGCTTGCGCGCACTCACTGTTTGTTGATGATTTTCTACTATTTGGCCATATCCACAGGGATCATTGGCTCTATGTCCACCATATATTCATCCGTTTTGAGTCCGCTACAGGGCTGGCCATCAACAAGCACAAGTCTTTTATTATTTATGAATATGGAGACCAAGGGGATTTGGCGTACATTGCTGATATATTGGGTATGGAGTTAAGAGAAGCTTCGTTGGGTTTCACTTACTTGGGTTTCAACATCAAACCATGCAGCTACAAGATCCGGGACTGGATGTGGTTTATTGACAAGTTCAGAAGGAGGATGTTCAGATGGACGCACAGGTCGTTGTCTATGGGGGGTCGACTCATAATGATACAAGCTGTTCTGGCCCAAATGATGGTATATTGGGGTCATCTTTATTACTTACCAGATGGTATTATCAGACTTATAAACTCCATTATTGCAAAATTCCTTTGGGGCGGGGCGTAGATGCCATCAAAAGTTCACCTATGCAAATTACAGAAACTATGCAGGCCAAAGGATCATGATGGATGGGGAATTCTTGATACAAGAAACTTCAACATAGCACTGCTCATCAAGTCGTTCTAGAGAGTGCTGGGCAGTGACGGCATTTGGAATAAAGTTGTCAAATGTAAATATATTGTGGGTGACATATATCATCAGATCCTTACCAATCAAATCTCTTTCCCACGATGCATATCTGTCATATGGGGTGGTTTTAAAAAGGTTTGTAGGCATATGGCGGACAAGGTAGCTTGGCTTTTCTGTGACGGTAGACGTATTCCCCTATCTCATATGAAGGTTATTGGTTTTTCTCCCTAGCACGGACCATCTCCACAACTTGTTCACAGGCTTGCTCATCGTGGCATTATATATCTTACACAGACTATTTACGAATGGTCATACGGGGCCCCTATATTTAAATCGGCTGCTCAATTGGATTTAAGAGCTCCGGAAGATGATGAATGGGAGTTCCTCAGGGACAGACTTGGGGCCACGGGTCTATGCTGGGATGCGGGAGGTGATAAGATTGTTTGGGATGGCCCCACGAAGAATGGAATTCCGGTGGTCAGGGACATTTACAGGTATATCAACATGGCTTCATACCTGGAACAACCTAGCAGATCTTTCTATAGTTTTTGGCGGAGGCATATCCCTACGAAGATTATACTCTTTGGCTGGTTAGTGTGGAAAGACAAGGTCTTGACTGGGAATAATTTGATGAAAAGGGGATTTTCTGGCCCTTTCAGATGCCATATTTGCTTATTGGATTCTGAATCCACAGTTCATCTATTCTTCAGATGTCCTGTTATTATCAAAATATGGAGACTCTTCTCTGTACATTTCATGGGCCCCATATGGTCTCCGGTTGATTTCATATCTGTCGTTACGAATTGGGACAATTTAAAACGAAAATTCAGATCTCTCCCCTTTTTCTTTATATGGGAGGTTTGGCTTGGTAGAAATAGAGTGATCTTTGAAAATATACCCTTTCAGATTCCATGTATTTATTCTGCTATTACTAAATGGATGGAAGATAGCCCTACAATTACTAGGCCTATACAGGATTGTTCCATTCGCATTCGGCCACATGAGATGGATATCCCAGCTGTCTACTTTGATGGTGCTTGCATGAATGGGATTATGGGATGTGGCACTTGGATTAAGATATCTCAAAGGGAAAGGGTTCATATTCATTTTAATGCTGGAGAGGGTACCAACAACAAAGCGGAAATCATTGCTCTTTGGGGAGGCCTACGTTTTGCCATCTACTTACAGTTAAAGGATATTCATGTATATGGCGATTCTATGATTTCTATTGGATGGATTTCTAATCCACAGGCTCTCGTTCCTACTGGACTTCAAGGCTGGGTCTCTCGGGTCCGGCGTTTATGGACAATGCTCAACAAGCCTGCTATCTGTCACATTTACAGAGACAACAATACAAGGGCAGATGGCCTCTCAAAGATGGGTTTAAATACTGATTTCGGTACCATGCAGGTTCAGCTCTTTCGAGATGGTCTCATTTTCTGGGAAACTGCTATTGCCATTCCATAACAGCGGTTCTAGTATTATATTTTGGTTTTTGAATATCTATTTGCGACGGTGTAGTCTTCATATGCAGGTTTATGTTTTTATTTACTCTTCCCTCAGGTGAGCGTGGACTATTCAGCTATATCTCTTCTACAGGCGAGCGTGAAAAGAATTCACTGACCGGCTACATGCGTTGGTCAAATACTCCGGGAGAATGACCGTCTGCTGTTTACACATATTATTATTATCTTGTCTTCTCCTGCTATGAGTATTTCACACAAGAGGCGTCCTTGCCTATCCCATCTGCTCGCGATTTTCTCTTGCACAGGGGAGTTTATATGGATTTTATCAAGCGAGCGTGCAATTTCTTTCAAGCGAGCCGGTCTTATATTTCTACTAGGGACTGCAATGCTGTTGCCATTATTACTTCCTTCTGATTTGTCCCTTCTTCCTTTTCACATGAAAGCCATATGCATATTCTTGCTGTTCCATATTTTCTTTCATGGCTTTATTTTGGTTCGATGTCTTCCGATCTATCAGTCTACTTTTGACATTGGCATATACTTTGCTCTTTCTTTTAAAGTTTATATCTTTTGTTAATCTGTCCTATCATTACCAATTTCCTCCTCCTGCTCGCTTCTATAGCTGAGCATTTGATTTGGACGATTTTCGTTCTATGTTGGGGTGGCCATTCTATTGGCTGCCTTTGGTTGGTTATCTCGCTGTTTTTACATGCTGGAGATGTATTTGATTATGTACTGTTCTATATTTATATATAACATCATTTTTTTCTTCTAAAAAAAAAAAAAAAAAAAAAAAAAACACATAATTACGGTTAAAACTTGCATTTTGCAATGCTAATCATAGCTAGGTGTTAGAAACCCATCTCCAAAGTTAACACAATGAGAACACAAATATGTTATAGATATAGGTAACTAATATGCTTTTGAGAAATCAACTTTGGGCAAAGTTGTCCCGCAAAAGCACAAATACTATATTTGTCAACCTAGTGCTATTTCGGAAAAATGATTCTTTATTCTATTCAATTTCTTTACGACGGAAAAATCAATCCTTATGTATTAAGCATGCAATCAATATTCAAAGAGATGGGAGTTCTATGGCATTGAAATAAATGGCATGTCCTTGCATTGAAATCACAAACATGGAACTTAAAAAACAACATTGAATCTC
Organism: Pinus albicaulis; assembly: GCA_034641835.2. NCBI lineage: Eukaryota > Viridiplantae > Streptophyta > Pinopsida > Pinales > Pinaceae > Pinus > Pinus albicaulis. The sequence continues at coordinate 745,644,039 of CM076576.1, read as the reverse complement.
GTAGGTTTACGCAGTGGGGTAGAATTGTCAATAAACTACATCCAACAGCATATTAAGATTCTATGCCACTTTATCCAAAACAGTAAATCCGATAATTAAGATTATGAATTTAAAATAAATCACGATGGTTAGCCAATCATGCTGTGTCCATAAAATGAACATAATGTGAAAATTTTCAAAAACACATCAGATAGAGCTTTCAAGTTCTTCATTGATGCCGACTCTCAAGATTGGATGGTGTTTCCATCATTGTTATGATAACTATCTTGTGTTAGAAGCCACTGATTACCCACTTGGTGGCTTTTATGCTTGTTTTATATTAGATATATAACTGACAGATTCTATTAAAACTTGCATTTTCTAATCCTAACCATAGCTCGGTGTAAGGCCCCCATCTCCAAAGTCAAGGAATGGCAACACAAATATGTTCTAGATATATGGATAACTGATATCCCTTTGAGAAATCAAGCTTGTACATAATCCCATTAATTAGGGCTAAGTTTTCCCATCAAAACAATAAATACGTTATTTGTCAACTGTTTTTCAGGAAATGTTTCTTTATTTTATTAATTTTTTTCATGAAGGAAAACTCCATCATTTAGTCAAATAGACACCTAAGCACTTATTCCGGAGGCCCTCGCAAAATAAATCCAAAGTAAAAGGTGAACACTCTGGACAATAAAGAATATTTGAGCCAATGTAATGTATTTGACTCAGTTAATCACATCATGAATCACATTACAATTCCCTAACCAATGTAATGTATTTGACTCAGTTAATTACAAAATGAATCACATTATAATCTGTTGCCCATGGTTTGGAGGGCATGTTAGTCCCTTTTCACCATGTGGCTGGACCAAATGAGATGATCAGTTGCATGCTCTTTCAAATCTTCTTCTTTTCATAATTATGGTAAGGCGGTTATCCTTGGTCGTTCCCTTCTGGTTATATGTTATTTCTTCTCCATGTCATTTTTTTCCCGGTGTCTAGATAAGTTCTAGTATTGTTGTTTTCAAAATTTAGGCTCTGTAATTCTATGTTTGGGAGTTTCTTCCTTCCAAGAACTGGATTCAACGAGTTATCTCATCCTGCAATATTAGAGTTTCGTTAAACTGGACACGAACCTCCACCAGAAGACCTGTAGTTTTTACACTGTGATGGCGCCGATGGAGGTACGGGACCACTTGGCAATGATTCAAGCAACCCATTCTTCATCTCAGTATTATTATTATTATTATTATCCGCTTGTTCTCCTTGAAATGTGAACTTGAATTTCAGCGGCCTGCAAGCCGAACCTTCGCTAACCATCGTGAACACCATAATCATAACAATCAATATTACGACTCGTGCTGGCATTCTCATTTCCATCTCTCCTTCAACCTATACAACAATCCTTCTCTGACCCGCAGTCCCAGAATAAGCGATTGATTGCACCAATATCAATATCAGAAGAAATACTCGATAATACCAGGGTATCGTAATCCTTAAATGCAGATCTATAGTATATATAGGAAGTAGTCACGAGGACAGGTGGGGAGCAGAGAAGACGGGAAACGTGGAAGACTGGAATATTATATCTGGCAATTCGTTCGACTTATTCAATGTAATGGAGTGGACTCACAAAGCCGTCATAAATGAATACTATTCCGTTAACCTATGTCTTCTCTACACTCCCCGCTCGTAAAATTTGACTTCGAAATTCCGTTCAAGGAACTTTTCACTGTCATCGGTTCAGCAGCCATCGCTGAATCTTGGTGATAGTCTATTTATTGTGACTTCAAAGAACGATTCGAACAAGAATATTATATATAAATACTAGAATATTTCAAATATGTATATCATCAGGTTTCACATGTATTCCTTTTATTTATCCGGTTTTTATCGAATTACAAGTGAGTTCACATATCTTTGGATGTGTGAGTGAGTTAATTTCAAGATCAGTTCGAAGATTATTAATTTATAAATATTAATTTTCTAATATATAAATTTTTAATATATTTAAAATAAACTATTTAAATAGAATGAATTATGTAATAAACTAACATAGAATTTTCAAATATCAAGAGTGATCTAAAATTTTGTGGTGCAAATTTTTCTTTATCTTTTCTTTTAAAAGGTAGATTTGATAGATTTTCTCATGTCTTGTCACTACTAAACATACATAGTAAAAAAAAAAACAAAAACAAAAAATTATTTTCACTATACCATGGCAATAGAACTATTTATATTATCAAAAGATTTACAGTATTACAAACCCATTATTTTATGGTGGATTAAGGTCTTACCTTAAAGTAATTTTAATAATTTACATATTGGAAATTTTAAGTTTGAACTATGCATATAACTAAACTATGCATATAACTATACATATATATTCACATGCAAATCAACGATGTATTGGTTATCAATTCCACTGTTAAAAGGTCTAGCTGACTTGTACACCATCTAACTGGCATATCTGCGAATTTATGTTGAGAGGACACACGTATCCTTCCTTACAACAGGTGTTGATTTTCAGAATAAAAGCCACGGATCCCCACGCGGTTTCTACCGTCGATCTTAGGAATAGATCTACGGTTGAGGTTCAGGCGAGAAACGACCCAAACCCTAGATCCTTTTTATCACTTGACTGTTCAGGTTAGATGGCTCTGCGTTCTGGTTCGATTTTCTCATTTTTCATGCTGTTTTTCTTCAACCTTGCTCCAACGAATACTGTCTGCGACTAATTCTGCTAGCATTACACTGGCTAGGTTTAATAAGTTGAGCTCGAAGCTCCAGAGAGCTCACATCCGAGGCTATGCTCGACATTGGTCAATTCCGGGTGTCACTGAGCAGGAATTTATTTTCCTCTAAAATCAAATAGGTAAGATTAACTACTCTCCTCTCAGCACTTCGTTTTTTTTCTTTACCGTCTGCATATTTTATTCTGGTTTAAAGAATTTACTAACTCAATTTTCTGGCTCGGCCCTGAAATGAACTCCCAGTTCTCGCGACAGAGATCCATATCTGTATTTGTCCATAATCACAGGTATTAAGGATTTCCTACATAATTTATGTCGAATTTCTTCAGGGTTTGAAGACGCGGAATCAATGTTATGCTATTTTTTTTTATTCTTACCCTTATTCATTTATTCGACTGTTATTTTCTGGGTGCAGGGTAAACTTCTTGCCATTGCTTCTGTGCTCAGGATTACTTTTCGAATTCTTATTACTCATTTTCTCGGTCTCGTTTAATTTTCTTCTCTTTAACCAGGTACTCTGAGGCTTCTGCCTCATTTCCGAAGGCTACTCTTGTATTTTTATTTAACAGAATCTACATGTCTTCGACATACTCGGATCTGTATTGTATCAGGTTTTTTCGAGAACATTCTCTATTATTTTTGTATGGCTAATTCTGTAGGGAATAGTGCCTCGCTTGTGGATACTTCCCACAGAGTTTTTATACGAATTTATTTGTGTGTTTAATGGAATTTTATAATGAATGCATGATTATATACGATGTTTAGCTTCTTTCCTATAAAATCATTATCTTGGAGTTTTCCTTTTCTCTTATGGAGGTTGGTTTATAGATTACACACCTTCTTGTGCAAGAAAATATGCATGAAATGTTTTAATCGTTCTTGAATTTGAGTTTAAGGGTCGACTCGACAGTTTTCACTTATTCCTTAAGATGAATGATAAGTTACATAATCTCTTCTCTAAGTTTTCCTGTTAGCTTTACTGTAAAATTTTCATAATTTTTTTGCCTTCAAATACATCATTTCAAGGTTATAACTCTTTTCATTAAAAAAATTACCCGTAAGGGTTTATATGTTTATTGCTCCGTGGTGCATAATCTAAGTTCAAGGATAAATTCTATAAATCTTGAATGTCAGTTCTTCCTCTCAACTTATTGTCTGCAAAGTATCTTCTTTATATATATTACTCATGCATCTGAGAATCTGTACATTCCTGGCTTATGAGGCTGGTAGTTCAATCATGAGTTTATACTTAACGAGACTTATTTCTGCAAAAAGAGCATGTATATAACTTAATAACTTGGAAGTCTTTCGTTCTTTCTTTGCACTGCCTTAAAACTGTTTGTTTCGAAGGTAGATATTTTTATCAGTTTGATTTTATACTCTTCAACTTAGCTATGGTGACCGGACCACCCTCTTAGTGTCCGTGTTCAATTTATTTATATGGACAAGGTATCATGGGTACGGTTTTTTCCCAAACCCAAGATCAACAGTTCGCATAGTCAATTCAATTTCTTCCGTTTAAAACTTAACATGAAGTCCCGTTTCTGTTTTTCTATATTCTAGCAAAGAACTTTCTCTGTCTCTGCCAAGTTTTCCAATAATTCACTTAACAATATAAAACAATTAATGAAAAAGTACAGATTATAAACTTATTCTATACTGCCGAATTTACAGCATTTCAAACATCAGGTTATATTTGTGCGGACCTTCCGTCTCAGGCACAGTTTATGGATAATAATTACTATCTATCTATTATCTGTGGCTGTTATTCCTTCTGTGAACATAGCTTTAAAATTTTTACTATTATCTACGCAGATTACTAATGCTAAAGCTTTACAGAAGTCATAACGTATATACATTTATCTATAATAATTTTCCATCTGCAGATAAAGAAACCAAACAGATTTACTTAATATTACTTATCTGATTAGTTGATTTTAGCTGTGGTCCTCCCAACCTCTAGGAAAGGTAATTACGTCCTTCTCCTACCCCCGTGCTCCAATTTCTGGAAAGGTTCGAGTGAACAGTGGTTTCTTTTCTGCTATGACCTCAGGGCATCCAGTCCAGCCAGCACCACAACTTCAGTTTCAAGTTTTTATGAGTGTTTCCCACTATACTCTTCCAGCTCTAGAAAATTCCACACTCTTTCCTCCAAACTAGAACAGAACCCCTACTCCTCACTAGGATAATCTTTTATCCTCAAAGGAGTAGGTAACTGTTTCCAACTATTCCCAACCAATTCCAATTCTTGGAAACATTTTACCAACAACTTTTTAATTATTTTTATCCAACTTATTTTCCATAACAATGTTATTAATTAAAATAAATAACATAATTATCTCAGTTAATTCTTAACAAATATATACAATCACTTAACTAGTTAATCAACTAGTTAGCAGTAAATGTAGCTGTCACAACTTCCCCCCTGGAAGTAACACCGTCCTCGGTGTTTTTTTTACTCTAGTTCTGAAAAGAGCTCTGGGTAAGCTTCTTTCACAAATCTTTCATCCTCCCAAGTGGCCTCATCTGGGCCAAAGTGCTTCCATTGCACTTTAACCTAGGTGATAACTCGCTTTCGGAGCATGATTTCCCTTTTGTCAAGTATGTGTTGCGGCTCGACCAGGAATTCTCCGTTCGGTTCTACCTGCCACAATAAATAATTTCCAGGTCAATTTCTCACAAAGGAAATCACATTACAAGTTAGGATTTCATTACTATCCTACTTCTATATGTTGCCAATGAATTACATGTTTTGAATCATGTACATAATGCTTCAACAGAGACACATGAAATACATTGTGTACTCGGATATGGCTGGGTAAAGCTAGCCAATAGGCTACAGGTCCCACCCTTTCCAAAATATCAAAGGGTCCACAGAATCTGGGAGCCAATTTTCCACAGGAGGCCCACTGAAAGGTACTCCTCTTTGGCTTGATTCTTACGTACACATGATCTCCTATTACGAACTCACGATAAGACCTTTTCTTATCTGCATAAATCTTCTGACGATCTTGTGCAGCCTTCATATTTTGTCTTAATTTCCTCACCTCTACTTCCATTTCCGCAAGCATTTTAGGTCCCAACATTAGTTTTGTTTCAGGGCTGCTCCAATTTATAGGCGTGTGACACTAACTCCCATATAAAGCCTCGAATGGACTCATTTTCAGAGATTCCTGATACCCATTGTTGTAAGAAAACTCAAAAAGGTGTAGGTAATCTTCCCACTTAGTTGGCTTCTTCATCACATACATGCGCAGCATGTCCTCCAGAACTTGGTTCACTTGTTCTGGTTGACCATCGGTCTAGGGGTGATAAGAAGTACTGAAGTTTATCTGCGTTCCCAAACCTGAAAACAAGGTTTTCCAAAAAGCAGAAGTAAACTTAACATCTCAATCTGAAATGACATTCTTTGGAATGCCATGCAATCTAAAAATTTCCTTTATGAAAATGTCAGCTATTTGTACAATCTTGTAAGTAGACTGTACAGGTATAAAATGTGTAGATTTACTCAATCTGTCCACTACAACCATAATAGAATCATTTTGTCTTTTTGTTCTTGGTAATCCTGTGATGAAGTCTAGAGATATGACCTCCCACTTCCATTCGGGTATAGGTATGGGCTGCAACAATCCTGTAGGATGTTTATGCTCTACCTCCACTTGTTGACATTTCAAACACTTACTTAAATATTAAGCAATGTTCTTTCGCTTACCAGGCAAGAAAAATACCTTTCTAATTTTGGTCAACATCTTCTGGTAACTCGGATGACCTGCATAATTGCTGCGATGATATTCATTCATTATCAGCTCTTTCAAGTCTAATCGATTAGGCACATATACTTTACCTTTGAAGGTTAACATTTGGTCGTCATTTATTCCATACTCAGATTTCCCTCCCAACTTTTTTCTTTCTTCCATTTGATGCCACAAAAAATGATACTCGGGATCTTTTTGTGCTTCTTTCTTTACTTGCTCTGAAAATTTGTTTTCCAGCTGATTATAATATAGCTCATATATACCATGTAATTTCCTGCTTAAAGCATCAGCCACTCGGTTTTCCTTTCCTTTGACATGATGAATATCCATGTAAAATTCACTTAGGAAAGCATTCCATCTTGCCTATCTTGAATTCAAATCTGCTTTCTTGAAGTAACTCATCAAGCTACTATGATATGTCTTTAATACAAACTTTTTTCCCAGCAAGTAGTGTCTCCATACCCGGAGCGCATGAACTATTGCTGTCAATTCCAAATCATATGCAGAATATCTTTTCTCATGTTCCTTCAACTTTGTGGATTCATAAGCTATCATCTTGCCTTCTTGAGACAGGACTGCCCCAACACCTTCTTTACTTGCATCCGTACATACTTTGAATTCTTTGCTGGGGTTGGCTACTCTTAACACAGGAGCTATAGTCAAGAGTTGTTTCAGTTTTTCAAAACTATTTTGGCACTCCGTGGTCCATTTGAAAACTTTTCCTTTCTTCTCTAAGGAAGTAATAGGAAAAGCAATTCTAGAAAATCCCTCAATAAATCTTCGGTAATACCTAGCTAGCCCCATAAATGATCTAATATCTGCTACATTCTGGGGTACTTGCCATTCCATAATTGTTTTAATCTTTTCAGGATCAACAACAATTCCCTCAGCGGAAATAACGTGTCCCAAATATTGGATTTCTGATTTAAAGAAATCACACTTACTGAACTTTGCGTACAGTCGATGTTCCCTTAGCAACTCTAACACGATATTCAAATGTTCTTCACGCTCTTCCTGGTTCTTGGAATAGATCAAGATATCATTTATAAAGATAAGCACAAATTTATCCAGAAAAGGATGGAAGACCCCATGCATTAACCTCATAAAGGTTGCTCGTGCGTTTGTTAACCCAAAGGGTAACACTACAAATTCATAATGACCATACCTTTTACGAAATGTTTTCTTGCAAATTTCTTCCTCCTTGATTCGAATCTGGTGATAACCTGATCTCAAATCTATCTTGGAAAACACCTTGGTCCCTTTCACTTGATCGAATAGATCATCAATCTTGGGTAAGGGGTACTTATTCTTGATTGTTAATTTGTTGAGCTGCCTGTAATCCATGCACATTCGCATGGTCCCATCTTTCTTTTCCACGAACAAAACGGGTGCTCCCCAAGGTGACACACTTGGGCAAATATAGCCCTTATCCAGTGGTTCTTGTAACTGCATGTTCAGCTCTGTTAATTCCAGCAGACTCATTCTGTAAGGAGCCCTTGACACAAGAGAAGCCACAAGCATTAATTCTATAGTAAAATCAATGTCCCTTTTTTGTGGTAAACCAGGAATATTTTCTGGAAAAACATCCAAAAATTCTTGCACTACTGGTATATTTTCCATTGTAGGCAAATTTTCCTTAGAATATGCATATCCCACCTGAATAGCATATAGCTGGCACCCCTTCCTTATACATTTATTCATTTGGGATGCTGTTATTGGGCGTAGTTGCAATGGTTTCTTGATCCCTTGGATTTCCTTACGGGTTCCATCCTACATTCTGTAATAAATAACTTTTTCCTTACAATCTACTAGGGTCCAATTCTTTTCTAGCCAGTCCATGCCTAACAATACATCGTAGGATCCTAATGGTAGAATATTCAGATCTACTTGCAACTGCTAATTCGAGATTTCTAATATACAGTTTGGAATTTTAGCAGTCACTTTACGCTTTGCCCCTGTGGCTAGCTGCACTAGCTAGAAACTTTTAAATTTCTACTCTTTCAATCTACACAACTCTACCACGGGGACTAATATAGCTCAGAGTTGCGCCTGGATATACTAAAATAGAAATAGACCGAGTTAGTATTTTACCTTCCAGCTAAATCATCATGGGCTGATAATCCGCTTGCCGGTCCTCCAATGCCGCATTAATACGGGGGATGTTTCGTGCTACATCACCCATAGTAGAAGCTTCCTACAATTTTGCTACAACATCATTTCTTGTTCACTGTGGGCAGTTTTTGTAGTAATGCGCTTCCCCACAACCCCAGCACTGTAAAGGTGGTTTGGTCACCTGCCCTTGATCAGGCTTGCTAGATGCTTCTATGGGTTTTTCGTCTACTAGCCATCTATTCCTCTGATGATTTCAGCCAAACTGCTTGCTGCCAGGATTTCGTGCAGAATTCTTAAACTTGCTACACTTGGCATCCTTGAAATTTGAATTACTTTTTTGTCCTTTCTTTGGCTGCCAATTCTTGCTAACCTCCCCTTTCGCCTTGGACTGTTGATAGCACATTCGAGCTTTACGAATGGCTTCATCCATAGTCTGAGGATTTACAAATTCTATTCTTTCTTTCATGTGCGTTGGCAAACTACTCAAAAATATCTGCACCTTAGCCTTCTCCTCTCGAAGATATGGAACATAACGCAATAGGGAGGTCAACGTAGTAATATAATCATCCATGGTCATTTGTCCCAGCTTGAGATCATGAAATTATTTAGCCTTTTCTTCATAAAATCTTTCGGTCAGGTACTTGTCCTTGAAGTATTGCTGGAATGATTCCTAGGTGACATCTTGTTCTTCAATACTACGTATATTCTTCACCTCCTTCCACCACAAAGTGGCTTTCTCTCTTAGCTGGTATATTTTCAATTTGGCCTTCAGGTTGCTATTATATTCATACACCTGAAAATATTTATTCATATTTATTAACCATGCCTCTGCCACCTCCTCAGCCTCACCACCAAATGTTGGTGGTTTTATTTTACGAAATTCTCTTTGAAGTTCCACTTTCTGCCTCTTGACTTCTTGTGGATCTGACAAGTTGCCAGATTCTGCTTCATTAAAATTTTTATTCTTACTCCATTGAGAGGGGCTCCTTTCCACTCTTTCTGTGGTGTTATTTCCTATTTGTTTCTCATTTTCTTCTTGCTCACCTCTATCAGTACCAGGATGTTCCACCTCTTGGTTTTTTTTATCTGACAGAATTTTTAATATGTTTTCCTGGTCTTGTAGTAATTTCTCATTATCTTTTTGAACACGTACCATTTCCTCTTGTAGTTGTTGTACCGTATTCAACAAAAAACTAGTTTGGTGCTGTTGTTCTTCCAGTAGCCTACTAGTCTTTTGATGCTGCTCAACACTTAGTTGGACCCATATTTCTAGGTTCATCACTGGTTGACCATGGGGTTCCCTGCCTTCTTGGGGAGTTTGCTATGTATTACCTCTTCTCATAATTTTTCTATTGCTAAGCTATATGGATCAATAAACATAGAAATTTTACTGTTAGTTGACCCTTAGGGTCCCGGCGTTTGAACGCCGCTTTGATACCACTTGTCACTACTAAACATACATAGTAAAAAAAATAAATAAAAAAAATGTATTTTCACTATACCATGGCAATAGAACTATTTATATTACCAAAAGATTTACAGTATTACAAACCCATTATCGTATGGCAGATTAAGGTTTTACCTTAAAGTAATTTTCATAATTTACATATCGGAAATTTTAATTTTGAACTATGCATATAACTAAACTATGCATATAACTATATATATATATTCACATGCAAATAAATGATGTATTGGTTATCAATTCCACTGTTAGAAGGTCTAGCTGACTTGTACACCATCGAACTAGCATATCTGCGAATTTATGATGAGAGTACACACGTATCCTTCCTTACAACATGTGTTGATTTTCGGAATAAATGCCACGGATCCCCACGCGGTTTCGACCATCGATCTTAGGAACAGAACTATGGTTGAGGTTCAGGCAGGAAACCGACCAAACCCTAGATCCTTTTTATCACTTGACAATTTAGGTTAGATGGCTCTGCGTTCTAGTTTGATTTTCTCATTTCCATGCTACTGTTCTTAAACCTTGCTCCAACGAATATTGTCTGTGACTAAATCCACCAGCATTACATCGGCTAGGTTTAATAAGTTGAGCTCAGAGCTCCAGAGAGTTCACACCCGAGGCTATGCTCGGCATTGGTCAATTCTGGGTGACACTGAGCAAGAATTTCTTTTCCTCTGAAATCAAATGGGTAAGATTAACTACTCTCCTCTCAGCACATCATTTTTTTTTCTTTACCGTCTGCATATTTTATTCTGGTTTAAAGCATTTACTAACTCAATTTTCTGGCTTGGCCCTGAAATGAACTCCCAGTTCTCGTGGCAGAGATCCATATCTGTATTTGTCCATAGTCACAAGTATTAAGGATTTCCTACATAATTTATATCGAATTTCTTCAAGGTTTAAAGACGCGGAATCAATGTTACTCTATTTTTTTTTATTCTTACCCTTATTCATTTATTCGACTGTTATTTTCTGGGTGCAGGGTAAACTTCTTTCCATCACTTCTGTGCTCAGGATTACTTTTCGAAGTATTATTACTTATTTTCTCGGCCTCGTTTAATTTTCTTCTCTTTTACCAGGTACTCTGAGGCTTCTGCCTCATTTCCTCATTTCCAAAGGCTACTCTTGTATTTTTATTTAAAAAAATCTACATGTATTTGACAGACTTGGATCTGTATTGTATCAGGCTTTTTCGAGAACATTCTCTATTATTTTTGTATGGATAATTTTGTAGGGAATAGTGCCTCGCTTGTGGATACTTCCCACAAAGTTTTTATACGAATTTATTTATGTGTTTAATGGAATTTTATAATGAATGCATGATTATATACGTTGTTTAGCTTCTTTCCTGTAAAATCGTTATCTTGGAGATTTCATTTTCTCTCATGGAGGTTGGTTTATAGATTATGCACCTTCCTGTGCAAGAAATTATGCATGAAATGTTTTAATCATTCTGGAATTTGAGTTTAAGGGATGACTCGACAGTTTGCACTTATTCCTTAAGATGAATGATAAGTTACATAATCTCTTCTCTAAGTTTTCCTGCTAGCTTTACTGTAAAATTTTCATAATATTTCCGCCTTCAAATACATCATTTCAAGCTTATAAATCTTTTCGTTAAAAAAATTACCCGTAAGGGTTTATATGTTTATTCCTCCGTGGTGCATAATCTAAGTTCAAGGATAAATTCTATAAATCTTGAATGTCAGTTCTTCCTCTCAGCTTATTGTCTGCAAAGTATCTTCTTTATATATATTACTCATGCATCTGAGAATCTGTACATTCTTGGCCTATGAGGCTGGTAGTTCAATCATGAGTTTATACTTAACGAGAATTATTTCTGCAAAAAGAGCATGTATAGAACTTAATAACTTGGAAGTCTTTCGTTCTTTCTTTGCACTGCCTTAAAACTGTTTGTTTCGAAGGTAGATATTTTTATCAGTTTGATTTTATACTGTTCAACTTAGCTATGGTGACCGGACCACCCTCTTAGTGTCCGTGTTCAATTTATTTATATGGACAAGGTATCATGGGTACGATTTTTGCCCAAACCCAAGATCAACAGTCCACATAGTCAATTCAATTTCTTCCGTTTAAAACTTAACATGAAGTCTCGTTTCTATTTTTCGATATTCCAGCAAAGAAATTTCTCTGTCTCTGCCAAGTTTTCCAATAATTCACTTAACAGTATAAAACAATTAATGAAAAAGTATAGATTATAAACTTATTCTATACTGCCGACTTTATAGCATTTCAAACATCAGGTTATATTTGTGCAGACCTTCCGTCTAAGGCACAGTTTACAGATAATAATTACTATCTATCTGTTATCTGTGATTGTTATTCCTTCTGTGAACATAGCTTAAAAATTCTTATTATTATCTATGTAGATTACTAATGCTAAAGTTTTACAGAAGTCATAACGCATACACATTTATCTATAATAATTTTCCATCTGCAGATAAAGAAACCAAATAGATTTACTTAATATTACTTATTTAATTAGTTGATTTTAGCTGCGGTCCTCCCAACCTTTAGGAAAGGCAATTACGTCCTTCTCCTACCCCCATGCTCCAATTTCTGGAAAAGCTCGGGTGAACAGTGGCTTCTTTTCTGCCATGACCTCAAGACATCCAGTCCAGCCAGCACCAGAACTTCAGTTTCAGGTTTTTCTGAGTGTTTTCCATTAGACTCTTCCAGCTCTGGAAAATTCCACACTCTTTCCACCAAACTAGAACAGAACCCCTACTCCTCACTGGGATAACCTTTCATCCTCAGAGGAGCAGGTAATTGTTTCCAACTGTTCTTCTTGGAAACATTTTACGAACAACTTTTTACTTATTTTTATCCAACTTATTTTCCATAAAAATGCTATTAATTAAAATAAATAACATAATTGTCTCAGTTAATTCTTAACAAATATATACAATCACTTAACTAGTTAATCAACTAGTTAGCAGTAAATGTAGCTGTCAATGTTTATTTGTTGAGAGATTCGAGTTAAGATAAATTTATGTTAGTTTGAATGTTTATTTATTAAAATTTGAATAATTCAAAGTCTACGTCACAAGCATTAATTAAAATTTAAGAGTAAATTGTGTGCCAGAACCCACACCAAAACTAAAACCATACAAATTTATAATTTTGGCAAAAATTGTGCTAGGCATACCCATATTGAAACTACACCATTGTGATGGGAGGGGACATTTAAAATATTTACCACACATTTTATTAGACAAATTTACTATCACAAAAGTTTCATTTTAATATTTGTAATTAAAAATTTGAATCATTAAAATTATAATTCATTATCATTAACTAAAATTTAAATTAAGTTTTTTTTTTTTTTTTGAATTTAAATAAATTAACATAACATTTCCTCATTTTTTCTTCCAAAAAAAAGATTTGCATCTGTAGAGATTTGATAGCTTTGAAAGTTGGTTAGATCCAGAGAGCATCTATGGTGCTTTTAATAATTTTTTTATTAAAATTTTAATTATTCAATTCTAAGTCACAATCAGTAATGAAAATTTAAATGTAAATTGTACAATGAAAATTCTATAATTTTGATAAAAAATTGTGTTAGGGATGTTGACGTTGACATCCCATAAACATTATTGTGAATAGAGGAAAAAGTTTAAATAATTTTGATAAAAAATTGTGTTAGGGATATTGCTGTTGACACCCCATAGACATGATTGTGAATAGAGGAAAAAGTTTAAATAATTTTGAAAAACATTTGTGCTAGGGATGTTCATGTTGACATTAGGATGACACAGTTGTGAATAACCAGATTTTTTTTTTTTAACTTAGCACTTCTATTAGTGAAATTGTTTATTACAAAATTTTCACCTTTTCTTAAACGAAAATTTGAATTATTCAAATTAAAAATCTAAATCATTAATGAATATTTAAATGTAAATTATTTTATTATGGAAACTACTACATCAAAGTCATACAAATTCAATAATTTTGATAAAAAAATTGCGCTACTATCGATGTTGAAATTGAGGTCATGATTGGAGGGAGATATTAAAGATAATTACCACACATTTTATTAACCAATTTATAATCATAAATGCTACATTTTAATATTATTTAATTAAAATCTAAATTATTTAAATTCAAAGTCATATTAAATGTAAATTGTTTTCTCATTCAACCAACTCCACCAAAACCATACAAATTAAATGATTTTGATAAAAAAAAATGTGCTACCAATGCTCATATTGAAACTCCCATGACACCATTGTGATGAGAAGGAAATGTTAAACAAAATCACCACACATTTTATTACTCAAATTTATAATTATATTTGTTTCATTTCATTATTTTTTAATTAAAATTTGAATTTTTATACTGGGTTGGTTTAAGATCTTACCACACATTCTATTACCTCAAAATTTATTAGAAATGTCTCAATTTTAATATGTTTTTCTACCTCACAAAAATGAATGAAAATTTAAATGTAAATTGTTTGTCATCCAAACCACTGCACCAAAGCCATACTAAATTCAATAATTTTGATGAAAATTTGTGCTATGTGTTCTCATGTTCAAAATTCAAGAAACACTTGTGATTGGACAAAAAATTTTAAAAAAATTACCACACATCTTATTAGCCCAATTTATTATTTCAAATGTTTCATTTTATTTTTAAATTCAAATTTGAATTTTTCTTAGAGGTTAGTTGAAAAAACTTACCAAGCATTTTATTAGCCAAGTTTATTATTACAAGTGTTTTATTTTTATTTTTTTCTATAAAAAAAAAATCGAATTATTCAAAATTTAAACCACAATTATTAATGAAACTTTAAGAATACATTGTTTTCTCATTCAAACTATTACACCAAAACATACAAATTCAATAATATTGATTACCAAAGAAAATTGTGTTGAAATATTCATATTGAAACTAGAATAACAATTTTTAGTAAAAAAAACTAAAAAAAAATATCTTACATTTTATTAATCAAATTTATTATTACACATATTTAATTATAAACGGTTTTTAATTAAAATTTGAATTATTCAATTTCTATTTAAATTCCATCTTAGAAAGAAAATATGAATTATATATATATATATATCGAATTTGTGAACTAGGTAACCTATAATCATGCGATGACTCAAAACTTTGTTCATTTAAAAAATTTAATCTACAATCAATCAATCAGTGTAGAGGTCAAAATGTCCATAATTCTTGTCATTGTTTTAACACGCGCAGTCTTAGTATTCAGAAGAGTTAGACTACACGGTTTGAATATCCTTTTTCGATATCTACAAAGGTACCTACGAACGAAACGTGGCTTCACTTTTGAATGCTTCAATGTTTGGTGTCACACCGTAAAGTCTTCACCAACAAAGTCCCCTCATTCCATCGGTCAACTAATTCCATTGAATGTGTCAAATGAATTCCCGAGGACTTTCTTATAATGTTATTCTCACAGTTCTCATATATAAATATATAAATATATAATTGAACTGTTCGAAGTTATGAAACTAAAAATATAAGAACTGTAAATTGGTTTAGGTCTTATCACACATTCTTTTATCACAAAATTTATTATTACAAATATTTTATTTTAATTTGTTTTTTATCTCACAAATATTAATGAAAATTTAAATGTAAATTGTTTTTCATTCAAAGTACTTTACCAAAATCATATTAACTCAATAATTTTGATGAAAATTTGTGCTATGTATGCTCATGTTCAGACTTCTATAGACACTTGAGATTAGATATAAATTTTTAAAAAACTTACCACAAATCTTATTAACCCAATTTATTATTTCAAAAGTTTCATTTTAATTTTCTATTAAAAATTGAATTATTCTTAAAGGCTAGTTGAAAAAACTTACCAAGCATTTTATTAGCCAAATTTATTATTAAAAGTGTTTCATTTGTATATCTTTCTTAAAAAAAATGAATTATTCAAAATTCAGATCACAATTATTAATGAAACTTTAAATATACATTGTTTTGTCATTCAAATCATGACATCAAAACCATATAAATTCAATAAATTTAATAAAAAATTGTATTGAAATGTTCATGTTGAAACAAGGATAATAATTTTTAAGAAAAAATTTAAAAAAATCCTACCTTACATTCTATTCTATTAATCTAATTAATTATTACAAATATTTCATTATAAACATTTTTTAATTAAAATTAAAATTTTCAATCTCTATTAAAATTTTCAATTTCTATTTAAATTCCATCTTATCTTATAAAAAAAACACACACATATATATATATATTCTTCGCTCAATTCGGAATTTGTAAACCATGTAACCACACACATATATATATTCTTCGCTCAATTCGGAATTTGTAAACCATGTAACCTATAAGCATTCGATGACTCAGAACTTTGTTCATTTAAAAAAATTAATCTACAAGGTAAAAATGTTCATGGATAATTCTTGTCGTTGTTTTAACATGCGCAGTCTTAGTATTCAGAATATTCCAAATTCCAGTCGTTGCACATGGTTTACAAATTCCAAATTGAACGAAGAAAATATTGTTTATATATATATAGTTCAATATTAGTTTTTTTCGAAAAGTAATTGTGCGAAGAAATTATTTTGTTGTGAAAAACGATTTTTAATGTACATAATATAAATACCAAATAGCTCTCTTTTTAGTCTCACCATGTGTTTTATTTCCCTTCAAACCTATTATAATACTATAGAATTAAGTATTATAAAAGTATAAGATTTATCATGTATTTGGGATTAAGATTTGGTACAATCATATATTAAATAAAAAAGAAATATGTTAATCAAATTGTGTATAATTAAATTAGAAAAAAACACGAAAATAAAATAAATAATAAAATCATAAATAAAATTAATAATTATTTATTTTTATAAATAGATATAATTAATAAATAAAATTAGTCATTATTTATTTTTTATAAATAAAATGTTGATATATATACTTATATAATATTTTAAAAAAAGTGTAAATAATATCATATAACTAATAGATGTTTTATTTAGTTTGGGATTTTTATTTATCTAAAGGTTTTTTTATGGTTTCTATCTATTATTAGATAGTAAGAATAACCTTCTAGTTTTTTAGTTTTGTTAAAAACAGATGAGAAAGTGAACCTTAAACATTATAGAAGATAATATTGTAAGGATATTATCTCTAGATTTAATGAGTTATAGGACATAGAGAGAAATAAATCTATGTAAAAAAGGATAATGAATATGTAATGTTTAGAAATGATGGATATGTACCCATTTTTAAATGTTGAATAGTTTCATATCATGAGTGAGTACAATTAAATATTAGGCTCTTCAACCGATATTATGGAATTTTAAGAATGAAAACTAAGGTTTCATTGACCCCGTACCTATTTATTTAATCATACTATATTATATTATTTATTATTTATATTATTATTAGGGGAAATTACATATTACATGTTCAATCTTCCCATGGGCCAATCATTAAGCTTATATTATATATTACCTACCTTCACCCTCATGGTGCTAGAAGGTTTTGGCCAAATAAAATAGTACTTTATTAAACTATAATCCGACATTGAAACAACAGATATATGTAAATGATATTTATGATTTTTTATATCTAATATTTCTATTATTCTCGCTCACATTTGTCGCACCCTTCACTTTTCAGGTAACTAGTATAACCCCTACCCAAGTTGTTTGATGTGTTTGCTTCATGCTCTCCTAAAACACGGTATGGTTCTTTCGAAATTATCATTCGAATCATCACTATTCATATTATGTGGATATCAAACATTTTGCAGCATAACTCAAGTGTCGAACTAATTCACTATTTTCACAATTGTATTGCACGGTTGGTCTACCTCAAGTAAATTCTTTGTTGGTGTTTTTCATTTGACAAAGCGTGAAGATGGATAGCCATAGTTATTTTGGTATTTTTCCTTTCCTAAATGTTTGTATAAATGTACACGGTCTATGAGAGAAAAAGTCATAGGTTGGGTTCCTGACACTGGTGGCTTTCCATAATTTCCCTCTTTACCCACATGTACTGCTACAACGGTTATGTCACTCAGTGACATTTTCCACTGGTAATGTGTTTCCTTTTTCTGCGTGTTTTTGTTTTATTTATACATTTTATTTTGTTTTGGCATTACAGAGCTCATCAGAAACGTTATAACTCTTACAGTCGCTCGCTATTGTAAAAAATGATGCTTCTATCCTCCTTCATGAATGTTAGGTATATCCTCTGTTATCTAGAGATTATTTAGTTCTTTATGCTTGGTTTCTCTAATAATTCCAACCAATATTATAGAAGTTAATTGACATTTTCTTGTTCGTTTTCTTATAGGTACTCATGGGTTTTCCATTGTGAGGTTTTGGGATTTCGCTCACAATGTTTTTCGGTACTTCAATAGTCAATATTTTTCCACAACTGCTCTGGGTCAGTTACCAATTAAAATTATTCGAAGAATAATATGTTGTCGATGGGCTTTGTTCGTTCTTCAACGGTTGTCTGAAAAATAGGTTTCTAGTGACTTCTACTAGTGAACTTTGTTAAAGGAGTGTTAAGACGCCTCCTCTGTATGTTAGCTATGGTCACTCTTATTTGAAAGGGTCCTATGATTTTTACTTAAGTTATTGAATTGACACCATGGTGGGTAAATTTTATATCTATGGGTCATATTTTTAAAACCTTGATGATTTTGGTTCGTTTTGTTGCTATGATCCTCTCTGACTGTGCTTAAATTTTGAATATGTATATACTCATAATATTTTCATGTAAGCTACTTTATTTTGTTTTCTTACAATTTGTGGCTTTCGTAGAGATCATTCCATAATACTATTTTTTATTTCACCAATTTTCCTATTTTATAAATATGTTATGCTCTGGTACATGTTTTTTCTTACAAATCTTATTCATTGCATTTTTCTCTACCCATGTGTTCAGGTTCGTTAAGTAATTACCATTATAACTAGTACTAGTGTAGAAGTGTAACCTCTCTCTTATGAATGTTTTCTGGTTCTTGAACTCTAAACATTGTTTTTAACAATAATTTTATTTCACTCGAAGCTAGTAGTTTTTGATGTGCTCTCTGTTGGCTTATTATATTAGCTTGTATTCATAGAATATTAAGGGTTTCTAGTTATGGACTTGAACCTGTAGAATAAATTTACTTTCTCGCTAGTTTCTAGTCGAACTAGAACAAACTGATGTAGTAAATATGATTCATTGTTATGATGAGATTAAAATTGCATCTCTGGTTATTCATCACTTGAACTGACCCAAAAACAAAGGAATTTGGTATACCCCAATTTTCTATTAGTTAATCTGCTTCAATCAACTACTGGCTTATTGTTTTATTTTAAGAATTTTGTTAAGGCTTCTAACTTCACACTCTTAATTATTCGAAAAATAATCATTCTATTCTATTTTTGTTGTCTGCAAAATCCTTTGCACATCACTTCCCATAACTGTATGCAGGGAAACTACCTATAACTTGGTTTAGATACATATTCATAATATTGGATGATTTATTTCTAGGATGCTTCCTACTAGAGAGTATGGGAGAATTCTAAGTCATTAAGGTTTCTACCATTATTGTAAACACTAGTAGTGGTATCACATCCATAGTCAATAATTTCTATGAAGATGATAAATGAGTAGTACTTAAATACATACATTAGTAGGTTCTTTGAGAATAAAAAAATTGTAGAAATCAGTAAATTCGATGAAAAACAAACCTGTAGAAATCATTAAATTCTATGAAAATAAAAGTCTAGTAGAAATTAGTAATACTAATTCAGTTCCATGCTATCAAGGTAATTATTATTAGAATTTGTCTATGACTAATACCTATATATCTTTATCCACAAATATAATTATCTAAATTAATAATAATCCAGTTCCATGCTATCAAGATAACTATATTTAGAATTTGTATACGAGTAATACCTATATATCTTTATCCACAAATATTATTATCTAAATAACACGAACTCAAAAAGGTGTTTTCTAACCCACGAATATTTCCAGTGCTATATATATTAAATCATGAAATCATGAAGACTTCCTTCTTACTAATAACTTCTCATTACAACACCTATTAATCATTTCACAAAAAATAAGAACAATTATATTCCAAACCTTCATATATCAAAGACAAAATAAATATCAATCTAACTAGTAGTGTTGCAGAGAGGGAGCACCTAAGGATAAGACATTGTTACCACCCAACCATAGAATTCCACTTCAGAATTCACCCCTGAGCAGAGATTCAAATGTCAAGGTATCAACAACCATTTTTCATGCTTGCAAAAGGTATTTCATACCTTCTTTCCATGAGGGATTTTTCCTATAGTTGTGTCTTGCTTTTGAGGTTTCTCATAACCACTAACCTATGCTTGCTTTATTTTTCATAAAAGTTCATTTTTATTTCCCATGACACTTTATGCTACTTAGAAGGTTATGGAGTACTCTTTAAGACACTTCTTGATTTTGATATGAAGTTTTTTATATAAAATCACTTGTTCAATTTACTACCAAGATCTAAGTGATATATTAGACATCAGAAAAATGTATGTGATATATTAGACATCATAAAAATGTATTTTTTTTTCAAATTAGTTTAGCTTTCATGTTTAAATTAAAATATTAAACTTACAAAATGATCAGAGTAGTGAAATCAAATTGAAATTTCTGATATTTAGTTGTTCAATATCATTTATCATTTATTGAAATTATTAAAACAAACATCCTTAATCAATCAAATGAGGGCCAGAAAGCCCGTAGCTCGCAAATTCCACACTACAGATCAATGCTTTAACAAACAAGTTGTTGCTTAGATTTCACAATGGAACGTGCTGAAACATCTATTTTTTTGGAGGGGGGCAGAAGTCAACATTTAGGGTTTCTAAGTCACAATATGAAATTTTCCATTGGCCAAACTGGAGAAGCAATTTTAAGAGATTGTGTAGCATGAAATTTTCCAATCCTCCAGCGAAACTATTTAAACTCGAGGATGTTACTTGAGCTTTCTGCGATATTTAGGGTTTCCGAAAGGTAGACTTGTAGAATTGTACTAAGGCGCACAGATTTCATTTCATAGACGTTGGAAGTGAAAAAAAAAAAGATGTCGTCAAACCCATTATTTCTCTTTGCTCACATGAATTACCTGTATGAGGAATGCTTCTTATGGATCAACATCACCATTTTACTTGGTTTATTTGTGTGCCCTCTATTACTCGCTTTAATGACCGATTCAACCCCATCTTCAATCACAACCTTGTAAATCTACAATATTGCTTGAACCAATAGCGTAGAACAAACATCTTCGCACTATCTCGAATTTACGAGATGCCTGCTCAACCTGCTTCGCAGTTACATTTACACACAAACTCAACAAATATATTGAATTTCCTCTCAACTAAGAGTGACCTTCCTCCATGTTGCTGCACTGCTGCAACAGTTAATGAAGCGTCTCATGCACTGCAACAGTTCATGAAGCGACATGCTATCTTCCAATTCAAACGTACAATGTTCTTTCCCATCCTAACGCACAGCGGCTCCTCCACTTCAATTTTTGATGGGTTTATCAATTAAAAAATATTTATCAGCAGGCGGAAATGTAGTGAGTTACACTTTTTGTGAGAATCGGGGCGAAATTTTTTGGCAATAGTTCGGCTGAACTTTCTTAGAAAGTTCGGCCGAAATCTTGATTCCGTTTAGACTGACGGCACACTAATGGCACGAGCAAACATAATTTTTGCCGGAGATTGGAAAACCGGCAACAAAAGTTCGGCCGAACTTCTAAAAAAAGTTCGGCCGAACTTTTACTTTTAAAAGAGTTCGGCCGAACTATTTTCTATAAATAAATCGCCCGCGAAGGTTGGTGGTTTACCGGTTTCATTGTTCGCGTGTTTTCTGTCCTTGTCGCTGCTACTGTGTTCGCACTGTTGCTCCTCCCGGTCGTGCTGGTGTTCGTCCCGTCCGCGCTCTTCAACTCACTGTGTTCGGGTATGTTCTACTCACTGGGTATATAATTTATGTGTATCGTTTGACTGTGAATAAAATCCTATTATAGTCTCAATTAACTTTCTGCTTTCTAATATACATGCATCATTGTTTTTGGTTGAATGATTATTATTTCCTTGGATGAATTTTATTTAACAATTTACAATCGATGTAAATACTCAAATAGGTTCCCTTTGTGATTTAGAATAATGGCTTAGTTTTTGGTTTTACTTTGTTCTCCATCTAAATTCATTTTTTGAAAGTAATGGTGGTTATTCTCTGTTTGCTTGTAATTGTCGACTGGGATGTTTTTTGGGTGACCAGTTTTCTTGGTCTGCCTCAGACTAACCCGGACCGACCCATTATATTTGCATGGTTCTCTGTTTGCTTATAATTGTCGACTGGGATTTTTTTTGGGTGACCAGTTTTCTTGGTCTGCCTCAGACTAACCCATTATATTTGCATGGTTCTCTATTTGCTTATAATTGTCGACTGGGATTTTTTTTGGGTGACCAGTTTTCTTGGTCTGCCTCGGACTAACCCGGACCGACCCATTATATTTTCATGGTTCTCTGTTTGCTTATAATTGTCGATAGGGATTTTTTTTGGGTGACCAGTTTTCTTGGTCTGCCTCGGACTAACCCGGACCGACCCATTATATTTGCATGGTTCTGTTTGCTTATAATTGTCGACTGGGATTTTTTTTGGGTGACCAGTTTTCTTTCCTTTATATGCATGAAAATATGGTTATGTTATCTGAACCTTCCTGGTATTGAGACCGGTTCTGAGTTTCACTTCTTGTGAAATCATTTTTCTTACATATATAACATATTGCTATATTCCTGGTTTTATTAGAATAAATTTCAATAATGTTTGGTTATGAATGTATGCATAAAAAATGGTTCTAGAACTAAGAACATTAATTTCTTTCCATTAAAAGGGACATAAACGGTCTGTCTCAATACTTAGAAATGTCTTTAAATTGAACCTGTTTTTTTTTTTTGTTTCCCCATGTTTCCAAAATTGTAAAAGAACAGTCCTTTGTTTACATTTATTTATTCAAATTAGTTATAACACATAGTTCGTTTTCGAATATAAAAAAGTAGTTTTTTTTTTAAATTATTTTACAGTGCTTGGAAAGTTTTGTTTTTTGTTTTTTTATTTTTATTTTTCTGTTTCCAAAATTGTAAAAGAATAGTCCTTTGTTTACATTTATTTATTCAAATTAGTTATAACACAGTTCGTTTTGGAATATAAAAAAGTAGTTTCTTTCTTATTATTTTACAGTGCTCGGAAAGTTCTGTTTTTTTTTTTTTTCTTATGTTTCCAAAATTGTAAAAGAACAGTCCCTTGTTTACATTTATTTATTCAAATTAGTTATAACACATAGTTCGTTTTGGAATATAAAAAAGTAGTTTCTTTTCTTATTATTTTACAGTGCTTGGAAAGTTTAAGAGGCCTCTCGTTCTCTCTCCCTTCGATATAAAACCATTATTCTAATTGTACTTGCATTCAAACATTTAAATAAAAAATACAATCATAGATACTTTATTTCATTGTTCTTTCGTAAAGACACATTATAATCAGGGTTCATGAAATTTAAAGAAAATATTTGTCACTCTCATATTGGTAATATCTAGGAAATGTATTTAGAAACTTATTTGGCATGTTGTCTCATTGAATCCGCATGAAAAACAAGACTCCCAACCGTGAGAAGAGGAAATTACATCCTATTTCTCCCCCCTAGCACAATTACCAGTACAGTTAGAATTTAACAGCCCCAAACTGGATTTTACTCTCAGGTACTGGAACCTCTACAAAGGTTCGACCTGGAAACATAGTTTTTCCTTAGGTTTCTCCATTGGTTCTATGTCCAACTTGGATAACCTACAACAACATCCTTCTTTTCATTTTTTCTATCCCCTCTCTTTTGATGCTTTTTCCCTCCCCAATATTCCCCTTTATCCTCTCCTCGATGGGAGACAAACTGTTTCTTTATAACTGTCCGGTAAAGAGCCTTTCTTCATGGTTTTTCACTCGTGGATTCCAAGATTCTTTTATTTCAAATTAAACTATTAATAATTAAAATAAAATAACCACATGATTATTTGTATACTTATCAACATTATCTTATGCTTCACTCATCCATAAGGTTCCAGTGTTCAACCATAACATAATTTTACCATGTTTTACTTAAAATTCCACTATAACTAGACATTGTTACAAATATAGCGAAGCGATGTAAGATACCATCCATATCGATGAATATATGCTTTGGGCGGAAACGTGATATGAACATATATAATTTGTATGTTGTATGTACATTGATTGAATGTACAATTCATCCCTTATTTACAGATTTTTGACGTCAGCCATTTATCGTTGCTCCACTTTTGCACATTCATGAATGAAAAGACTTTTATAGTGGATAGCCCATCTTCTCCCATGTTATTTGGAGCACTTGTTGAGCCATTCGACTCTTTTGCAAAAATTGCAAAAAGAGTGTGCAAGTAGGTAGCTTACTTTGCAGGATTGGATCATCTTCTTTTCTATTCTTTTTTTTCTATCTATGACGCTTGCCTCTAGCTTCCCCACATAACTCTCAGCTTCAACATGCTCATTACCCTCTTCTATACCATTTTCTTGACACCATGGAGGGATTTGAATTGTCTCCATGACAACTTGGACATCTGCCTCTCCTTAATCAAATTATAGAAGTCTTGTTTCATGGCTGTAATATTTTTCCAAATTTGCAGCTTAGTTGCAGGTTTTATGATTTACATGTTTCTAGAAAAATTAGTGTTGTTATAGTGTATGAAGTTTTAAATTGTTTTTATTATTTTTATTATATATGTTGGATGTGATTTTGATTGAAAATGCTTCTTTTTTATTTATTAATTAAAAAAAAATTATTAGAAAAATTATTGCTTTAAGCCTTGGAATTTACAATCAAAATTAGAAAATGTATTTTTATCTAAACTATTTATGAAAAGTTTAATATTGTTTGATCTTCTCTACCATGTCCTTTTTACATATATCTAGAATAATATTATTTGTACAGTTTTTGGTTTTTTGTAACATTTTACTACCATAATCAAAATCTATAGAAATAATAATCTAACAAATTATAATACGTTGAAATGGAGCTAGCCAACTCAAATATAGTATTGCAAATCCTTGGCTAAGTTAGATGAGGAGGCTATGTATTACATATGGTCTTGAATGAGCATTTGGACTCTTTAGATATATATGTAAAGAGTCCAAAAGCTCATTCAAGACCATATGTAATACATAGCCTCCTCATCTAATATATAAAACTTTAATCCATGTGCTTAACCTTAGCATTGACACAAATGGAATACAATTTTACTCACTGCTTTATGATAGAAAAATATGCAGATGAATATTGCCCACATATCCGAAGTCAAAAGGGATAGATTAAAAAGGGATGCTTTGGTCATCTATAAAAGATAAATTAAAGAAGCATGACATATTAAAGTAATGTAAATTAGATATGCATACCAATTATGTTCATATAACACAACAAATAGATGATTCAATACAAATGTCACATAGAATTCATATTTATCTCATGGGCCTTCAACTTAAATTATATATCTAGCATTACATTAAGCTATAGGAGATAAATCAAAGAAGCATTTGAATGTAAATTAAACATGTGTAATAATTATGTCCTTTCTAGTTCAATAAATAGATAATAATTTGCAGATGCCATATCTAAGCTATATTTCATCTAAGTAGCTTTCAATTTAAACTTATATCTAACGTTAAATTATATAAAAGAATAACAGTAATCCAAACTTCAAAATAATATTTAGAACTTTAGTATAAAATGTGACATATAATTTTCCTGTGTGGAAAAACATAGTTACCAAGAGTTCAAAACTCATGCATTTGAATAGAAAGTGGGTATACGAATGAGCAAGTAGATTTTTTCTAGAAATGAGGAAGTGAAGGTTGATAGAGAGCCACACAAAATTGAAAATTCATACCTTAACAAAATTGTTAGATCCTTTTAAAGAAAACGTGTCATATAATCAACTTTCACCGAAATATATGATAAACTCAGCCCAATTTTATGAAAAATAGTATACCATTTTTTACATTTCACATAATACAAATAGATAAATATTACTTAAGTATCGAACTATAAAGATTTAACTACCCATAGAGAGATGGCCAAGTGATTGAGACAAGGCATCATCACAATAAAAAACCAAGTACAAATTGTAGTAATCCTAGAATCATGCTTTACATACGGTAAAATTGGGGAACTCATGACTTGTATTATAGATAAAAAAGCATTTACCCTTACCAAAAAATATATGATAAAAATTGACAAACTACATAAGTTTAAGCTTAAGGGGATATAATTCTTCTTGCCTTCCATATAGATAATGAAAATGATTGTTCCAAGTCTCATGTTTCTTCTCATGTTACTTTATAAACCTTGATTGGAAAGAAAAATAGGAGGGCAGAAATGTAAGAAATATAAAACATAATGAAACACAACGTAAGAAATAGAGAACATAATGAAACACACACATACACATCTCTAGACAATCAACACAATTATTTTCCTAGGAAATCCTTATGGGAGACGAGCAACCCTATAAAGTAATGATGCTCTAGAAAAATAATTTGTTTATGGATTCTATTTTCCACATTCTCTCAACCATATCAAAAACCTTCTTATAATGTTTGAAACCTACTTGGTCTTTCCCATACCAAAGTATGTTCTTTTAAAACATGTTTTCTTGGTGATATGGGTGATTTAGAAATGATTGGGAGAGTGAAATTCCTCATTTAATATGTACAATATGTTTGGTTCATGCCACTAAGCCAAGAATTTTAAATTCAACTAAATTTTAATATAACCAACTAAATCCTGCAAAAAAAGAATAAAACAATTTATGTTAGGGTTGTGGATTCAGGCATTGAAACAACACATCATGATATTTCAAATTTAAAAATAATGGTTTGAGTCCTAGGTAGCTTAGAATCCTATTTGTTTTCAAAATATGGATGCACTCCCATTTGATTCTCATGATTAGGTTGTAATCATGAGGCTCTCGCTCAATAGTGGACCTTCCCAAAATCTTGTGACGTCTTGTCACAAACAAAACCATCAAACTGAAAACACATCATGCAAGAAACATAGCTCGCTGACATATCATTTTTCTCCTTCAAAGAAAAAAAAATTCACATCATGTGAATATCTCCAAGTACTCTTACATATTGGTGTACAAAACCATCAACCAAACACAAGTCGACAAAACATGCCTCTTCAAACAACTGACTCTCAAGTCAAATAATAGCTCATGTACAAATTTCCATATTTGTTGCATTTAAGTGTGTCAACATAACTCTACTTTCAACATCTTTCTTCATGCAATATGCACCATACTTTGAATTTGCGAAGAAATTCATGAAACATAAAAATACATGCAAGGCCTTAATTGGATAAGAAATCTAACCATCTGTTCGCAAACCATTTCAATGGCGCTTCTTTTAGCTGCACTTCATCATCATGTGAATCATCCTGACCCTCATCGATTATGGAATGCTCTTTTCCATTCTTGTCGTTATCTCTTTCCACCTTCTTCAAATATTGTGGATGACTTGTTGGATACAAAGTCCAACACTTGTCTACAAGGTGACCTTTCTTATGGCAATGAGTAATAAACAATTGCATCTTATTTTCAACATCATTTTCCTTGTCCAATGGGCCTTTGAATTTTTGCCTCATTTATTTAGAAAGTTTCAATGTGCATGGATATCTTCTTCCAACATCTATAAACATTATGGTTATTCAAACCACAAAAGGA